>JABSTN010000314.1:0-18670 GCA_013759125.1 Fusarium sp. NRRL 53293 | reverse complement strand
GCCCGAATGGTCTGTGTAAGAGTGGTAACCGTACATGTGCTCACTGAGCTAGATGATGATGATACCGTAGTAATCCTGACAGTGGTGGTACAGTCGGTCAAGCAGTCAGTGGCTGGAGGAACAGTGGTCGTGCCAGGAGCTGTTCCAGGAACACTAGTGGTGGTAATACCACCAGTGGGAGTGCTTGAAGGAACAGTAGTGATCCTGACAGTAGTGGTACAGTCGGTCAAGCAGTCAGTGGCTGGAGGAACAGTGGTCGTGCCAGGAGCTGTTCCAGGAACACTAGTGGTGGTAATACCACCAGTGGGAGTGCTTGAAGGAACAGTAGTGATCCTGACAGTAGTGGTACAGTCGGTCAAGCAGTCAGTAGCCGGAGGAACAGTAGTCGTACCAGGTGATGTACCAGGAACACTAGTGGTGGTAATACCACTAGTGGGAGTGCTTAAAGGAACAGTAGTGATCCTGACTGTAGCAGTACACTCAGTGGTACAACCACTAGTTGGGGGGACTGTTGTCGTACCAGGCGAAGTACCAGGGACAGTTGTAGTAGTAATGTCGGTAGAGAAAGCCCTGCTTGAAGAGAGACTAGATAATACCGTAGTAACCCTAACCGTGGCAGTGCAGCCAGTAGAACAGCCACTAGTTGGGGGTATAGTAGTTGTGCCAGGCGAAGTACCAGGGACAGTTGTGGTAGTAATATCAGTCGTAATTAGATTGCTGGTAGTACTGCTAGATAGTAGAGTGGTTATCCTCACTGTTGCAGTACACTCAGCGGAACAGTCACTAGATGGAGGAATAGTTGTTGTACCAGGGACAGTGCCAGGGACAGAAGTCGTTATAGTGCCGGTAGTAACAGGGGCGCTGGTAGTAGTAATAATACTGCTAGATGGCACAGTCGTTATCCTAATTGTAGCTATACAATTAGTAGAACAGTCACTAGCCGGAGGTACAGTCGTTGTGCCAGGGACTGTTCCAGGGACTGAGGTTGTTGTGATTCCTGTAGTGATAGGGACAGAAGTTATCATAGTACTAGGGACAGTTGTTATCCTGACCGTGGCAGTACAACTAGTTGAACAATCACTAGCTGGAGGCACAGTGGTTGTGCCAGGGACTGTTCCGGGGACTGAGGTTGTTGTAGTACTAGGGACAGTTGTTATCCTGACCGTAGTGATGCAAGACAAGCAGCTAGTTGCTGGAATAACTGTAGTTGTACCGGGAATAGTTCCAGGAGTAGTGATTGTAGTTATTCCGGAGCTGGGAGGGACAGTTGTTATCCTGACCGTAGTGATGCAAGTCAAGCAGCTAGTTGCTGGAACAACAGTTGTTGTACCGGGGGCTGTTCCAGGGACGGTAGTCGTGATAACGCCGCCAGTCGCTGTAGAGGAAACAGACGGGGTGCTAGTAGGACTATTTGTAGGAGATTGGCTATCGGTCAAGGTAATTCGGATTGTTGTGGTACAACCTGTCAGGCAGCCAGAAGTTGGAGGAACAGTCGTTGTTCCGGGCACTGAGCCTGTTGTTGTCACTGTGGTAACACTTGGAGGAACTGAGGTAATCCGAACTGTTGTTGTGCATTCTCTTGTACAGTCAGTTGGTGGGGGCAAAGTTGTGGTTCCTGGTACTGTTCCAGTTGTTATTTGTGTAGTGATGTGGCCTGTGCCTGTAGCTGGTACTGTGGTGATAACAACTGTTGCAATGCAGCCAGTCGTACAACCAGGCGGTGGAGCCAAGGTCGTAGTTCCTGGAACCTTTCCTGTCTTTGTAACGGTGGTGGAAGCTATAGAAGGGTGTACGACCGTGGCGGTGCAATAGTTGCAGTCTGGTGGAGGAAGTATTGTAGATGAAACATCTCCGGGGACGGTGATGGTTTTGGTAACACGGCCGGGGCAAGTTACGACAGTAGATTTGTCTCCAGGGCGACTAGGCGGAAGAGTAGATACATAAGGAACTGGTCCGGTGGTCGTGATTGTGATGCAATCCTCACATGGAGGGGACACGCAGTGGACCACAGTGGACTTTCCTCCAGCGTGATCAGGAGGAAGAGTAGATACATAAGGAACTGGTCCGGTGGTCGTGATTGTGACGCAATCCTCACAAGGAGGGGAGATAAATGTAACGACAGTAGCCTTGCCGCCAGGCTCATCTGGGGACAGGGTAGTGACAGGAGAAGATCCAGTACTGGTGATAGTAACACAATCCTCACAAGAAGGGGAGATGAAGGTAATGACAGTAGTCTTGCCGCCAGGCTCATCCGGAGACAAGGTGGTGACAGAGGGAGAAGATCCAGTACTGGTGATGGTGACACAATCGGTACAAGCCTCCTCTTTGTTACCTGGAGCTTGTTGAGACGACCATGGATACTGGGTTTGAGTCCGGGTAATCGTCGATGTCGAGGTGGTAGTGCTCCCATCACATACGATCTCGTATGGTTGGAGTTCAACTACCTTGATTTGACTGCCAGGTGGGCATTCTTGCAGCCGAGGAACTGCAAGCACGCCGTTCACAAGGCCCAAGGTCACTCCCTTCCCAATGAAGGAATGGAGACGCATGGCCAATTCAAAGCCAGGTTTGGTGGGAGGTGATTAAGTAAATGTGATTAAGTAAGCTGTAACAAAGATTCAAGACGAAGCGAATGTAATCAACTGCTGTAGCAAAGATCTAGGGTTATGCGACTTACCCCTTTATTTATACAATGCTTGACAGTCCTGATAATCAATTTCAGCTTAGAATGTTTATTTTTGTTTCAGTCAGAAAGAAACTTCTATCCCTGTTTCTTTAGTATTAGTGAACTAGATATGTGATTTGCAGTAAGGACTTGTTGCCAGGAGCTTAAACCGGAGGACAGAGGTTAGTTTGTGCCATATTCGATGGGATAGACCTCACTCAAAGCCGCAACCTTAGTGGATATACGTCAGGCAGCCCTGGTACCTGCCACTTTCTTGTTTCCATCCGCAGGTGTGGCATCCATCACGAGTACTCTAGCAGCGGTCATCTCCGTCTTCCTAAGCTTCCTTAGTAAGATAGGGGTTAATACGAGTATTTTAGAAGAAATTTCTTTTTTGCCTAAATCAGAAACTTCTAGTTCTATCCCTGTTTCTATAGTGTCAATGAGGTAATGCACAATACAAGTTTTTTAGCTTAGAATACTCCTTTCTATCTTATTTGCAAAGTTAGACTTTTATCCCTATTTGTACAGGGTTAGCACGACATAGTACGTGACATAGTAGGTAATCCTCTGGTCATAAGGTCAGGCAGGGTATTTAAATATAGGATCAATTTGAGGGCGAACCTTTGGAAAGGGGCGCACGTGGCGGAGATCAAAGGGTGAGAGACGTAATAGTGTGCGACGACTAGACCAGTCCGTTGCGTTGGATCCTTGAGGTCATCATGGCGTGAAATTGACTTCGTATTCGGATTGTGGCGAATGCTCGGAGAGATAGTTCTTATTTGTCATTGATGCATAGCCAATATTGACCCTGTATTCCCCGACATTGGGGTCATGAACTTTCAAGCGCATCTTCATCTCAAGCATCGAATACCAGTCTCATACTACTGCTGTTGATCACACCATCCGTCCGGATTATACGTAGCCAGATTCTGAAACCCAGACTGTTCCCTCTGAAGTGCACTCAACTTCTCCTTCAAGTACTCCCTCTGGTTCTGATGAATCCTATCAAAGCTCAACAAAAACGTGACAAGGAACAAAAAGTCCTCAACTCTCGCTTCAGCATCTTGTTCTTCGCCTGGTCCAATTGGTAGTGCCAACACGTCAGCCACCGTACTGGTGATCTCAAACAGCTTCTGCAGAATCCCAGATCCATGTAATCCAATACTCTCAACCCTCTCCAATCGAAGGACCACATTGCGTAATTGAGTCGATAGTCGCTGCGCGGGGAAATGCATCGAGAAGCCCTCGTGAGAGTTTTGCGGTACCGCAGACTGTAAAAGGCCTTGAGATAATGCAAGCTGCCATACCAAAATTCTCATCCATAATCGTGTGATGAACAGGTCAACATGCTGAAGTTCCGTCAAACCCCAGCCACTCGACACCAACGCGTTGTCAGTTTCCGCAGCATCAAACTCATCCTGGTCAAGCTGAGCTTGTTTATGCTCAATCCACGCAGCAGTCATTTCTGGAGCCGTAGCCTGTGGATCCTGTTGAGCTCGCCAGTGAGCCAGGAACGTATCATCCAAGACGCGAAACAACTCAATCAGCCGATTGAAGCCTTGGTTGACGTGGGGAGGAAGTTCATGGTCTGTGGCTGGGACACGGGGGCTGAGATGAGGAAGAATGGCGGGATGGCCAGCTACTATAGTGAGGAATCGTTCGTGGATGGAAATCTCGCAGTACAGGCGTTGTCGCGTGGCTAGTTCGTGGTCGGTCAGTGAGGCATCCTTGTATCGATCTAGGTCGAGCATTTGAATCATCGCAATGGCTTCTCGAAGAATGACAAAACTGCGGTCGAATCGCTTGAAGGCCATGAAACAGATCTCGAGGAAGACGCAGGTGACAATGCGTTTGACAGTCACTGGTAATCTCCCGAGAATGCCAATGCCCGTCTCAGACTGTCTATGCGCTTTGAAGCTGAGGTTCATGAGCTCTGTGATTCTGACAGGTGCTTCACCCTCTGAATCCCAAGATGTCTGCGTCAGATTGATAGTGACAGCAGCGTATGCGTAGACAAGCGCTGCATCCTCAAAGTTTTGATCCATCCTCTCAATCGCAGCCACGATTTCCGAAGGGAGAACAATTGGATTGACGGGAAAAACAACGCGCTCATACTCAAGCAACAGATTGAGAAAAAAGTCTGAAGAGTACGCCGATCCAATACTCGTCGGTATCGCATTGTAAGCGACAGGCGAGGGATCATCAGTCTGTGGAGAAGCCGAATTGGACCTTGCATCGTCAGGCCGCGCCCCCTCTCGAATCTGCGCTACCAACCGGCCTCGCACGGTAGGTCTTCGCTTGGAGGTTGCAGCGGAGTAGACGCATGCGAGGTTGAGGTGGCCACACTGCGAACAAGGGACGGAGCCGCTGCATTTTACTTTGCGAACGCGACATGGATCGCAGGCTTTTGAGATTCTTCCCGTCATTGTTTGTTGATTGAGGAATGAAGTGATCGAGACGAGATGCGGAGTCGAGAGGCACGAGATTATCACGCTAATGGAGGCTGATGGTAGAACCCCACATCGCCACATGCAGACGAGCTGAGTCTAGAGCCAAGCCTCAACTGGAGAATTACTGGGGTAGGGTCGGTATTTACACATCACAACGGACAGGCTGAAAGCTTGTCTTGGGCAATTGTGCTGCCTGAGATGAATTTAAAAGATTGCTGTTTTGAGTTGATGGCCCTGACAGTTGATGCTCACACGTTATGCAACACAATGGGAGAGGTATTGAACAATTCATCTCTTCTCGTACTAACAAACTACCGCTATGACAGATATTCTAAAACATTTCATTGACAATTTCTTTTCATCCAGTCATTAAAAAGCACTGCTGTTCACCTTCTCAATATACATAGCACTAGCCTTTTCCTTGGTCTGAAACTCGGCATCGAGACGCTCAATCTCAGTAGTCTTGAACTGGCGAGCAGGAACTCCACGCTCAAAGAGAACATCGAGCTCACCATAGGTTCGGCCCTTGGGCTCAGGAAGACGGAAATAGGTCCAGACAGCACAGAGGAAGCAGGTTCCAGCCCAGAAGAAACCAGCCTTGGCACCCCAGTTCCAAGCAGAAGGGTTCAGCATGCGAGGAGTGATGATGTTGGTCATGATTCCTACAATATTGTATGTGTTTCGCGCGAGGACGACGGTCTTGGTTCGGAGACGGGTGGAGGACAACTCGGCGACGAGAGAGTAGCAGACGGGTCCGACGGTCGAATCGTAGGTGAAGGTGTAGATGAGAAGAAGAGACCCGATGGTCCATTGAGCAGCGACGTTGTCACGGCCAGCAAAGGCGACACAGCCAATGGTCAAGAGGAAGACGCACATGGCGAGCTGTCCATAGAGGTAGAGGGTTCGGCGACCGAACCAGCCCATAAGGAACCAGGAAAAGACAGTACCGACAGCGCCAATGGCGTACTGACCAAGAGACATGGAGAAGCTGTTCTCAACAGCCATGCCGGCCTGCTGGTAGAAGTAGGTAGAGTAACCCATAAAGGTAGCACCGCAGAGAGTCTGAATCATCCAGGTAACACAGACAATCTCAGTTCGGCGAAGACTGACACCCTTGAAGAGATCAAAGTACGAGGTACCAGACTGAGCTTCCTTTTCCATCTCGTTGGTGTGAACCATCATAGAGATAGTCTCATCCGGCTTGAAGTCGACATTGCTGTTGCGGACGGTGAGACGCTCCAGGGATCTCTTGGCCTCTTCGATACGGCCGCGACGAACGAGCCACCAGGGAGACTCGGGAGCGAGATAGATTCCGATAATAAGAGGAACAGGCCACATCCACTGCAGAGCAAAGGGAATCTTGTATCCAAGCTCGTCATTGCGAGTGACCATGGCGCGGAGAACACCAGAGGCGATGAACTGGCCAAGAACCCAGCAGAGGTTGACGTAGGTGGTGAGATAAGCGCGGAGATGCGTAGGGCAGACCTCGGAGGCATAGGTAGTAGTGAGAGTCTGGAAAACACCCCAGGGAATACCAATAAAGATCTCTCCAATGAGAAGCTGAACCAAAGTCTCGGAGAAGAAGATGATGAAGATGAAGCCGATGCAGCCAATCAAGGCACCGATGAGGGTCTTGCGATAACCGAAGCGATCGGCGATGATACCGTTGAGGAAGAGACCGATGATTTGACCGCAGAGGGTTCCGTTGGAGAGACCAGATTGCCAAGCAGCTGTCAACTGATACGTGCCGTCAGGCTGCTCAACACCAAACTTCCTCTGAAATGGGGGATAGGCGAAGAGGTTGTTGAGGAGGACAACATCAAAACCCTCCATAATAATGCAGAGGGAGAGGAAGATGGACCAGAGACAAGCTTTCTTGTAGAGTTTGAACGACTGTAGCAGGCCCATGTTGTGCTCGGCCTCAGTAGCAGCAGCAGCTTCATGAGCCACGTTCGCGTCAACTGGCACCGCGACGGGGGCGATGCCATTGTCAACCTTGGTATCAGAAGACATGGTGAGAAGCGTGATCAGTCAAGAGTAGACTGTAGAAGATGAGATGAGAGTGATGATCTGGATGTGAATCAGTGAGCGACGCGCGACATCTTATAGTTGGAGATGATCAAGGAGTTGAAGCTGTCAAGAAACAAAAGGGACGGAGAAAAAATAAGGTCATGGTACAAAGTTTAGACATAATTGCTAGCGTAAGGAGTCAATTTTCGCGGGGTTGGCCGTGATAGGACCGGTGCTAGACCAGAGTGGTCTAGAAGCTTGAGGTAGATGAAGCCATGTCGGGCCGTGCGTTCAGCCACATTTGGAGGTTTGATTCTCTGACGCCGACTCTGGGGGAGAGACTGGAGCACAGAGGTCTACTCCCTGTATCACCTCCCCCATGGGGAGACAATCATGCAAATCTGGGGTTCGCTCATCGGACCGAGCATTGACCACTGAGACACCAAAAGTGGCAGAGATCAGCAGACGCTCGTGAACCATTGAGAAATGAGGACCAGAGATTAGACTCTGCAGTTCTCGTCGGTCCGGTTAAGGGCCAATCAAAATTCAGCCATGTCGTCGGTCCGAGATTAGACCAATGGGCTTAGAGGCGGAGACTCCGATGACTTTGAGACAAGGATGCATTGGGTCACGAGCGGAAATAAACCGTCGGTCCGAGCGAAGGGTGCGGGGGAGTAGCATCGTGATCTGGGGAGAATGCGGGTGAATTAGCGGGTGAATTATCATCAGACGATATTTAAATCTACTCTGGTCATTCTCTCTCAACTCGAAAAAGCTCAGTTCAATTATCTTTTGTCCAGTAAATCTTCACAATGACTGTCAGCAGGCGTTCAAAGCAATGGTGGAAGCAGGCCATCATCTACCAGATCTACCCTGCATCATTCTGCGACTCCAACGGCGATGGCATGGGTGATCTGCAGGGCATCATATCCAAGCTAGACTACATCGCCAGCCTAGGCGTTGATGTCATCTGGGTATGTCCCATGTACGACAGCCCGCAGGTCGACATGGGCTATGATATTTCCAACTACGAAGATGTCTACGGTCCATACGGTACCCTCCAGGATATGGAGGAGTTAATCCGCAAGACACACGAAAAGGGCATGAAGATTATGCTTGATCTTGTGATTAACCATACTTCTGACAAACACGCTTGGTTTGAAGAGTCAAGACTCAGCAAAGATAGTCCCAAGCGTGATTGGTACATCTGGAGACCTGCCAAGTACTCCCCAGACGGCCAACGTCTTCCCCCAAATAACTGGCGCTCCAATTTCGGTGGCGGTAGTGTTTGGGAGTGGGACGAGACAACGGGAGAGTATTACCTACACCTCTTTGCGAAAGAACAGCCCGATCTCAATTGGGAGAACCCGGAGACGCGTCGCGCCATTTATGCTTCCTCAATGGAGTTTTGGCTCGACAGAGGCGTCGATGGCTTCAGAGTCGACACCGTCAACATGTACTCTAAACTCCAAGACTTTCCCGACGCGCCAATCACCGACCCCAAAGCGAAATACCAACCTGCCGGTCTCCTCTACTGCAACGGACCCCGAATGCACGAGTTTCTCGGCGAGATGAACGAGGTTCTTGAGCGATATGGAGCTATCACTGTTGGAGAGTTACCGCATACGCCGGATCTGGAAAAGGTCCTTCGATATGTCAGCGCCAAGGAGAAGCAGCTCAACATGGTATTCCAGTTTGATGTCGTGGATATCGGATTCGGCAAGACACACAAGTACGAGACGACACCAAAGAATTATACGCTTCCTCAGCTGAAAGACGCTTTTGGTAGAACGCAGAGTTTGATTCAGGGAACTGATGCTTGGACGACTGTCTTTATGGAGAATCACGATCAAGCGCGTTCTGTATCACGCTTCACAAACGACAGTCCAGAATACCGAGTCGCAGGTGCCAAGCTTCTTGCCTTGCTGCAGTCTTGTCTGAGCGGTACGCAGTATGTCTACCAAGGTCAAGAAATCGGGTCCGTCAATGCCCCCAAGGAGAGCTACCCATTAGAGAACTACGTCGATATCGAGAGTTACCAGTTCCTCGATATAGTCAAGGAGCGATCAAACGATGAACAAGAGATCGACAGGGCCTTCAACGCTCTTCAACACCTAGCCCGAGATCACGCCCGTATCCCTATTTGCTGGAGTGACGCCAAGCACGGCGGCTTCTCCGAAGCAGCAGGCCAAAACGCCAAGGAGCCCTGGATGCAAGCCCATCCTCTATCACGCGAAATCAACGTCGCATCTCAGCTAGAAGATCCAAACAGCGTGCTATCATTCTGGAAGAAAGCACTGCATTTCCGAAAGGAGTTTTCTGATCTGATGGTATATGGAGATTATAAGCTTCTTCGAAGAGAAGACCCTGATGCTTATGCTTTTGTTAAGGAGTCTCAGGTTGATGGTTCCAAGGTTGCGGTTGTTTTGAACTTTACTACTGAGGAGAAGACATTAAGTGCTTTGACGGGTGAAGAGCTTGGTGTTGGGGAGCAGGAACGCAAGTTGGTGCCTATTATGTCGACACATCCTGGAAAGGAGCAGACTGGTGTCTTGTCGCCGTTTGAAGGAAGGGTTTACTTGGTTACTTAGTCATGGCATAGACATAAATAATAAACAGCGTTTCGAAGTTACTTAGCTGCATCTTCTATAACTGTCTTCATTGCCCAAGTCTTGTAATCATTTAGGATCAAGGTCATGACTTTTCTGCCCTCCCTAGTCTTAGTATAAGACCCATCCACCTGCAGACCAAGGTTGTTCCCCAAGCTTTCTTAAATCGAGCCAGTAAATCCTCTAACCGAACTCATCAAAGCTTACGCCACCAGTATTGATCTCCTGCCCCGACCAATCTTAGCTGTCAATCATCCCTGCAACTCTCTCATCCATCTGCGCATCCGAAAAGCTTGGTAGCTGTTCCTCAGCAGGCGGTCTGATCCACGATGAATCTTGACGAAGCGGTATCCTCTCTCCAGATTCCAGAACAACGTCTTGCGATTCCGCCCTATCATCGCTCGGCTTCAATATGAGCAAATCTGATTTTCCTTCAGCCTTGAATCTTTCGCCTGCGATTTCTCCTTGCACTGACCATTTCAGTTGATGTGAAACACGTATGTTGTATATCTGGAATGAGTGCGTGAACTCGGATTGCATAGATGTCCACCGTTTGGGGTAGCCTGTTTTCTGACCAATGCGCAGGTTGATCATTTCTCCGATATCTATGGGTTGAGAATCGGCAGTGAATGGGATCCGTATCGTATCGCCACGCTGTATGATAGCCTGGCTGATTCCAAGGTCGACCTCCGTGCTTTCTGGTATTTGTAACCCCGCATGGCAGATAATCGTCGTAATGGTGATGATACTGACATGTACCGACCCAAGCTTGACGTCCTGTACTTTATCTCGAATAGCATCGCTCGTTTCTTCCCAGTTCGGCGACACCGAGAGCTTCAATGGTATCGGTGTTGGGTTATCCAGCTGAACGACCTTCGGCACTTCAACGAAAAGGTTGAACGTCAACGTGGGACCCTTTGAACTATGAATAGATTGTTTGATCTTGTCTTTCCAAGAGACCTTTACATCTTGCATTCCAGGAATAAGCCGATAACTCGAAACTGCCCGCTCGTAGTAATATCGTTTAAGCCGAAAGTCTGCAATTGGAGATTCCGGAGTGACGCATATGACTTTGAAAGGAAATGTAGCTTCCAATACTTCTTCGTGACCTTGAACAGTCATTGTGATCTTTGCCTTGATCACATACTCAATAACCGCCGCCATATTCTTCGTCCGAAGCATGTATGATGGCGGCATATGATTCACCGGGCCCAAAGGTATAGAATCATTGACGTATTTCGGAAGTTGAACATCAAACGGCCATTTGTGTTTGTGTTTCGATGACTCAATGTGTATAGGGCCCTGGAAGATGATCTTTGGGCGATAGCAGAGGTCGAAGAGGCCCCGGTACTCTTGAGAGTTGTTGCCAATGACCCCAATTGTTCTCCCTCGCCCAAACATGCAAATGCTAACAGATGCGTCTGGGCTTATCGTTTGAAACTGTCGAAATACGTGGCCGGTGATGATATCGCCTGGAATGTATGCATCTTTATCCAGGCTGACGCCCAATAATGGGCCGGATTTGAGAGCTGTATGGATGTTCATTGTCCGATTAACGGTGTCAGAGGTCAAGTAGAGTGTCGAAGCTTAAGAAGAAGCTTCTGATGTATTGAAGTTAGATGAAAATTGATGATATAGGCACCTGACTGCCCCATGAGGCGCAATGCTCAGACCAAGGCTGAATTGTTGGAAGCGTCCAATCGCAAGGGACGACAGGACCCTCTTTTGGGGGCCAAAATGATAAGAGTGACTCTTGGCCCGTGCCAAGCAATTCCCCTGGAGTAGCAAGTTTCAGATTTTAAAGACACTGTAGGGTATATTAGAGGATATTTATTCAAGAATAAGCAAAACTTTCTATAACCTTCTTTTATATATCTAAGTCTAGAGCTAGAGGGCTCACGAGGTCATGCTCACTAATAGAAGAGAGTTTAATATTCCTTCCGCGGCGTAGATAAATTATCCCGACATGCTATCGGAAGCCCGGGCTAACCGGAGTTTGGGTGATTTGCGCCGTCACAACGTAACTGAATGAATCAGGATGCGACTGTGTTACATGGCATACCTTTCAAAACTTGTAATATTGGCAATAATTTTTATTCTGGACTTTCAAGAAGATTAAACAAGTATTTGTGATATTTATTATGTTAACACTAAAGGGCCAGTATAGTGCGTTTGACTTACGGTTTGTTGATAGTCGGGAATAATTAATAATCATGACAATATCCATTAGATTTACATAATTCTGCCGGTTGAGGCCAGTCCAGAGAAGTGAGTCGGCATAATTTGGTATCAAAGCCAAAGCCTTGAATGATTATTAAATAGTAACAAATTTGTTGAGATAGAGATTTAAGATGGACAGATACTTATACTTAGTCTGTTATAGCTCATGCCCGGCAAGCTCTTAAAGATTGCGACTAATTAGTAACATAAACTCTTAGGAACTATATGTAATGCTATGATCTCATAACTCCGCCGCAAACGCATTCTTCCACACAACTGCGGACTTTGAACAGCTATAATTCGGGTAGAGAGCCCCACAGATAGAGCACTTCATACTGTTCCAATGAGTCTATGACGGAGAATTCGGGGCTAGTGCAAGCAAGCTGGCATTGATCTCCCCACCAGCCACGTATTTATAATCAGCGCCACGCTTTAGATGATATAACGTTAACCAAACTCCGGTAGAACATTCATAAAGAAATTCCCCAGTTGATTGGTATATAAGCGTGTCTTCTGAGACTAGCATTTCAGCTTGAATTCACCATCTCCTACGTGACTACGGATCCCAGAGAATAATGTCGCTTCCAGAAACCTACCGAGCGTTTAGACGCACAACAGGCGAACTTCCAAGGACCATTGAGCCGTCTACTGAAAAGATACCGCGAGAGCTTGGACCAAATGAAGTTTTGATCAAGATCCACGCCGTGTCGCTCAACTTCCGCGATGTTGCTATGCTGAACGGCCGGTATCCAGTGGAAGTAGAAGAGCGAGGCATTCCATGCTCCGACGCTGCCGCAGAGGTTGTCGCATTGGGATCAGCGGTCAAAGAATTTTCTACCGGAGATCATGTATCGGTTATATTCGATCTAAATAACATGACAGGCTTTGATGATGACTCTTCTTGTGCCCTTGGAGGAGACACGGCTGGAGTTCTCCGCGAATACGCTATTTATCAGGACAAGTACCTGGTACAGCTACCCAAGTACCTTCCATGGGAAGAGGTAAGAGAAAGTGGGCCCCAGAGTCTTGATTCCTGCTGACACCCGTTCATCAAGGCGGCTACTATCACTTGCGCTGGTGTCACGGCTTGGAACTCTCTCGACGGCCTGACGACGGGATCCAAGGCTCGTAGCGCCCTGTTGCAAGGTATGATTCCCATCAATCACGAGTTCGCAATGCTAACCAACGAAACAGGTACTGGAGGCGTCAGCATGTTTGCTCTGCTGATCTGTGAAGCGGCGGGTATCCAACCAATCATCACATCTTCGTCCGACGAGAAGCTCGAAGCGATCAAGAAACTCGGCTCCCAAGTCCGTGGTATCAATTACAAAACTACCCAGGACCAAGCATCGGAAGTAAAGCGTCTAACAGACGGCCTGGGCGTTGACTTTGTTGTCAACAATACCGGTCCAGCATCTATCCCTCAGGATATCAGCTTCTTGCGCCAACGAGGTGGCACTGTATCCTTAGTCGGTTTTCTAGATGGAACTGGTGGTGATTGGCAACCTGCTGCTATTATGGCACTGATGGGAAAATCTGCTCGAATCAAGTGAGTTGATGGTCTCTCGGAACTTGGGAACGCACACTGACTGCAGACGTTTTAGGGGTATTGCCACTGGCTCTAAGGATGATTATTTGAGCCTGAATAAGTTCCTGGAAGAGAACAAGGTTTCCCTTGCTCCGCTCGTAGACCGGGTCTTCTCCTTCCAAGAGTCGCCAGAAGCTTTTGACTATCTCTACTCTGGCAAACACGTAGGAAAGGTCATCGTCAAGATCTAGCTCATATTCGGTGTTGAATTTTAGGGACGGGCTATGAGTAGTCAATCACAGACTGTCTCACCGATGTATGAATGAATAAGGGAATTAAACACTGCTTGAAAAGATCCCGCCAGCGCCGATACCCATGCGTCCGTGATCGACTACATATTATATGCATTCTAGCATTGGAGATACTCTGACCTTCGGGCGAAGATCCTGACCTTCTGAAGTATCTGATGAGTCTTGATTTCCCGATTGAATTGTCTACCACAAAATGATGGATATCCCTCCGGGGGCTCCTGGCGGAGGGCCTTGCCTCGCTCGCTCGTGCGGCCAATCTCTACCCCAGGGATAATTTCTGCCCCGATATTCCAAGTACGGATATTATCACCAGGTCATGCTGCTCAGCCTAAGCAGACTACTTCACGTATGATTCGTCGCACTTTCGCCTGTCTAGAATCTATAATCTTAAGTGATATATATGCATATCCCGGCAATCTCGTCGTTAGCCCGAAGGAATTCAATTATGAAACAAGCGGTTAATATGCGCCAATGAAACGCGAAGAAGAATTCTAGAATAAATCGCGCATAAGGTCATGTAGAAGCCGGGGTCTGCACTCGGGACGTGCATATGCCCCAACGCGAGCATTATCCAATTCGAGTTTCTATTACCGTTTGCCAAGTAGACTGATACGAGGATAATTGGGAAAAGCGGTCTTATCACTGAGACATATATTGATTGAGGCCTTCTCCTATTCCCTGTTCGATGAGGAAGGTTATTGTCAACGACCTGCTGATTGATGTCAGTGCATCGGGGTGACTTACTCGTGTCTTTATCCGGATTGGTCTGACGTGTAGATCTTTGCTGGAGACCGGTAAGCTGAAGCGCCGCCCAAGCATGACTAGCAGAAAGCATCCTTTTTCAACGTGCATGGAATTTCTAGAAGGAATTAAAGTGAGCGGCATGACATACCTCGGCATCGTGGCGTAGATCTACCGCTCGTATGCCGACACATCTTCCGCTGCATATCTTGGTGATATTCACTTACCATATGCCAAGTACGACAGTTCGAATCACGTCTGGGGAATATCCGCCTTCCCCATGGGGGCTGCTAAGAATTCTGGTTCTCATCACTAATGAAAACTCGATGAATCTCACGACTCCAGACTCGGAGGCTTGATTTCGCGAAGCATTTACATTCGTTGGCATTTGTCTAGTGATTAGAGGGGATCAGGGACCGGAAATGTGGGCTATTATGGAGATTTGACTCTGGTGATGGAGTCTGCCAAGGCGAGAATGGAGATAGTTTAGTCACAGTAATGATGAGCCCATAATATGCCAAGAAAGGTCAAAGTTTGCCTCGTGTTCATGAGGTCTTCCTCAATAACAACGAGATGAATAAGAGAAAAAAAGAGTAAAAAGGTCAAGAAATAGAACACCTCAAGGTTACCGATGCATCTCATTTGGACATCGATCTCGACGTCGTGTTAACGTTGGCGGCTAAATGAGGCTCAAATTCCTAGACGCGTCAAGACACGGCACTGACGTCAACCCCGGCGATACCGAGCGACAAGAAAAGCACAGACTCTATCTCATTCGGTCTAATTTCCATCACTCGAAGCAGTCCAAGGATCCCAAGCCTTAGAGCAGTGCACTCTCTGGTCAGGATCCGACTGGCCCGGACAACTTCCTCTGTAGATATCACCTTGACGTCTCACTCTGACCGAGTCTGCCCGAATTCTTATAGACCGATGTGGAAACGTTTCATAGACCCCCATGGGGCTTCCGTGCCTGCGGCGATGTCCACCGAGGAACGGAGTCTAATTTCAGCGGCGATACTTGGTGCGGGCCAATCAAGATATCCTCTTCCATGACGTCTCAGCGTCTTTTGCCCAGCCCCTATCCTGTCGGACCATCGCTGCGCTATTTTATACATATCGTGAGGCGAGTGGTATAAAGCTAGCGTGAAATCCACTTGTAATTGCTTCTTCATTCAGCTACATTTACATCATATCTTGTCAATTGTCCGGGTGACAATCTTTACGCAGCAACATCAATACATCAAACATGGAGAAGGACAACGTCGAAAAAACTGCGGGACAGTTTCATGATCCTAGCTCTGATAGCGATGGCCTCAAACATGAGATTAGCTCGCAGGAGGGTCACAGCCATGACTTCCAGACTGTGCAAGAGTCTGCTGACAACACCAACATTTATTCCCAAGGCGGTAAGAACTTTCGAACACTGAAGCGATGGGATACCATCTTTATTCTGTTCGCCAATCAGATCGGTCTCGGTATCTTGTCTCTGCCCTCGACTCTCAAGACCCTCGGCCTCATTCCTGGTATCATCGCCCTCATCGGCATTGGTGTCATTTCGTGGTATACAGCCTACGAGTTATTGCAATACTACAGGTTGCACCCTCAGGTATTGAATATCGTCGATATGACCCGCTTCGTGGGCGGAAGAACGCTGGAGAGTATTGCAGGTGCCATGATGATGATCCAGGTCATCTTCGTCGCAGCTTCAGCTATGGTCACCCTCTCAATCGCCCTCAACACAATAAGTAGCCATGCTGCTTGCACAGTTGTCTTCATCTTCATCTCTTGCGCGGCCTGTTACGTCTTTTGCATTCCTCGCACTACCAAGTTTGTATCTCATCTTGGTATCCCCAATGCTCTTAGTGTTTTGGCAGCATGCATTCTTGTCATGGTTGTTCTTGGTATTCAGGGTCCCAAGGGCGTCGATAACATGTCTGAGTGGAAAAGGGAGATTGTTATTGTTGGAAATCCCACTTTCCGAGACGGTCTGAATGCTTGCTTGAAGATTGTCTTTGCTTACGCTGCCAATCTGAGCTTTGTTGTAAGTACGACCCATATATGACCATGTCCTATACTAACAGACTCAGGGCTATCTCGCTGAGATGACCAACCCACTAGAAGACTTCAAGTTCTGTCTGACTGTCCTTGAATGCGGTTCCATGACAATGTATGTCGTTTTTGCCGTCATCTTCTACTGTCTCGGAGCCGAATATACAACCTCTCCCATTTTGGGATCTACCTCGACGACCTTTGCAAAAGCTGCTTTCGGCATCGCCCTTCCTGCCATCTTCGCTACCGGCCTCGCTTACGGTCACATCGGATCCAAGTACATTTTCGTCAATGTCATGAGATGGACTGGTAACCTCAACGAAGTCACCTCCAACTCTCTCAAGTCGTGGTCGACCTGGATCGCCTCCGTCACTGGTTTCTGGATCGTCGTCTTTATTCTATCTAACGCTATTCCTGTCTTTGATTCGATCCTTTCTATCACATCTGCGACGACAATCTCTTGGTTTACCTACGGTTTTAGTGCCGTCTTTTGGTTCCACATGAACCAGGGCCAATACTTCCGCGACTGGAAGAAGATCTCTCTGACAATCGTCAACGCCCTCCTTATCATCATGTCACTTTTCATGAACGCAGCTGGTCTGTGGGCATCCATCACTGAGCTTCTCGACATCTTCAATTCTGATGGTGGCGTTCGTGGTGTTTTCTCTTGCGGGGATAACTCTTGATGGTATTTACCTCTTGTACTAGAAACTTCTTTGAAGTAGCGTTTTCTCAATTACAGCAATTTCGTCGTTCACTCATTCCGTCTATCACTCATCGGAGTCTAAAGTGGTTGTGATGCGTAGTATGGTTTGTGGTCATTCGATCGGAGGAAATGGCAATTGCTCTGTGTATCCTGATTTGATGGTGACAGATGTGTTATTTACAGTTGAGGCTCGTGGCTGAGAGCTTAAATCAGCCGACAGAACTTAGATACCACGCGATGTCATCGTTGGTCCATGAATGGGGCAATAAATTGAGCGTAGATACAGTTCCAATTCTGTCAGCTTCCAGTACCTTCTAGGCCCTAAATCCGGCAATAAAGTGACAGATAAAGTACCGAAAGGTGCGCCTTGGCACGAGCGAAAATAGGTACACGACAGGGTTTGGCGTGCGCCCTTAATTGACATTAAACGTCTATAGCTAAAAATGCGCCTTCTGGTTGACATTTGTGATATCCACCGACAAGACATATGGAAGAGTGAGGTTATAGATATAAAGGATAGAATTTTGTCAGAGAATTCAATGTAGAAAAGGCATCATCTTTTCCTTTTTTCTTCATAAAAATGACTCGCAACGCATCTTCCCCGCCTTTCACCATTCGAAGCCATCAGCCTGGTGACATGGGGTACATAACCTACAGGCATGGTGCAGTGTACGCTCAAGAATACGGCTTCAATTATCGATTCGAATCTCTCATTTCAAGAATAACCGCCGATTTTCTCGACAACTTCAAGCCCGACCTGGAAGGCTGTTGGATTGCTGAGAAGGACGGGTCATTCCTCGGTTGTATCATGTTGGTTCAAGACAAAAGGCCAAAAACTGCAAAGCTACGACTCCTATTGGTTGACGAAAGTGCAAGAGGTCTTGGTGTCGGAACGGCCTTGATTCAGAAATGCATCGACTTCGCAAGAGAAGCTGGGTACGAACATATCGACCTTTGGACGCAGAGCATTTTGGAGGGCGCGCGACGACTGTATAGAAAGGCTGGGTTCGAAATAATTGAGACGCAGAGTCATAATGATTGGGGCGTGGAATTGACAGGGGAATTCTGGACGTTAACGGTCTGAGGACGGATTGTGGGGGGATGGCTGGGTGGGAAAGCACTAGGCTTGAAAGGGCGATCATTTAGAACGGTGGCACGTATACGGATACGGAGTAGACTTTTTCTCAACTCATTCACTGTGCCGACGTTTTCATCGCCGTATTCCCGATCCCGAAGATTACTTTTCTCTAGGGCTAGGGATTAGGACTTCTAGTATACTCCTATCTAATCTTATAATAGCCTTCCTAATAGGGTTTTCTATCTTTAAAAATAGTACTAATAAATAAAATTAAATTCTAGCTAGTAACTAGTTAATAGA
>JABSTN010000313.1:0-11897 GCA_013759125.1 Fusarium sp. NRRL 53293 | reverse complement strand
CCCTCCTCCTCCTCCTCCTCCTCCTCCTGCATCTGGGCCCTCTCCGCCAAAAGCTACGGTTCCAGCTGCTGGTAATCTACCTCCTCATCCACCCCCCGAGGTTTCGGTTCCAGCCCCAGGGCCGCCGTCTCCTCCCTCTATACCTGGAGAACCGGCTGTTCCTCCATCTCGAGCTGCCCCACCCCCGGTCAACCCTATTGGTACTATCGAGGCTTCTGTGCCTTCGGCCGCTGCTAATAAGGTGTCTGGAAGCTTTGGCGCTTTCGTGTTGGCTGGTATTGCAGCTTTGGCCATGTGATCACTCCTGGAGAAAGCAATGTTAACCCAAACTGTATATTGACACCAATGATGGCGGGAGACTGTTGGAGATGCCGCAAGACCAACAGTGAAGAGGTCCTTTAAGGGTTTTGGGGGAACTTTGTCTTACAGGCCTGTATCCTTCAACAGGTTCTCACGAAAGCACATAGCATCTGGGTAGATCAAAATAGTAAGACCATATGTAGACTTTGGGTTGCCAGCTCGCATAGGGGTCTTTGTATTATGACTAGCCAGAGTAATGTTAGTTCTTGACTTGCTTTCATAATTGTCACGATCATTAGTCCGTCATATACCAAAGGAAGCCTTGCTAAAGCAAAGTGTTCCCCGAGCTTTAGGCTTGGTTTGACACGATCCTCGCGATTATCGTTCAATGGGTTCGATTACTGAAGTGTGCATTCTTGGAGACTGACTACCGACCGATGAATATACTTCAGTGCCAATAGTGCATGCATAGACTTCGACCATCGGGCCGACCTCAACTCTCATCCCGGGAGTGCCATTTACGATTCGGCCAGCAGCTTTCAGGGGAATGATCGATGATGCAAGCGGCGGTAGATCCGGGGAAGATTTAAATAGGTACATAGTAGATCATGCAACTGCTATGGTTTTCTCGAGTCGCTACACGTGGTGAATTGTCTCTGCAATAACATTATTTACTAGCCATCTTTATTTGAACATTTCATGAGCAACGTGATGCATATTCTCATCAGCCAAAGACATCCTTGACGCACACTTCTGAATATACGATTAGGCATGTACTTATCCTTGCTGATATTGCTAACTCAGCGGGTCGAGCATTCCCGTCGCTTCCATTCGAGACCGAACTTCTCTCACAAGTGCTTTTGCTTCCTCCACTTCAACACCGTCCTGACACAACTCTCCCGCAAGTCGAGAGGCCGTCATGTAATCTCCAGTGCGCATTGAGAACTTTGCCAGCCACATGCGCGCTTTGCTTGTCGCCGCCGTGACTCCGGTCCCCTCGTTCCCTGGGTTCTCGTTGCCCTCGGCACCATTATCTGAGCCGGGTGGAGAGTCGTTGTGAATAGCAATCGACTCAGCCGGATCAGCTTCTGCAGCTCCACCGCCATCTTCCTGGGCCACGCATAATTCCATGTATGACCTGGCTTCTTCCTCTTCACCAAGCTGGTCGTACATTACCGCAATCTGCAGAAGGATGTCGGGGTCCATATGACCCGTGGCGCTCCGGCTGCCAAGTAGATCACCGCTACCAAAACTGCTCCCCACATCATAGTAAGCATCAGCTAGTAAAGCTCGCTTTAAGGCTTTGATACCATCCCGTTCTCGGCCCATTTTTTGTAGACATGAGCCTACAGCCATCCACATCTTTCCGTCCCATGGCCGTAGACCAGCAGCCTTCTTGTAGTACCATAATGAGTATGTGTGCATCTCCAACATCTCGTATGTTTGACCAAGACCATACCAGGCCCGATAGTCCCGGCGGTTCACGTCAACTGCACGGCGGTACGACTCGATTGCCGCATGTGTGTTTTTAAGTTCAACATATTCATGACCCATCAGCGTCCATGCTGACAAGCATGACCGGTCTAGCGTTAACGCACGACGGAAATATTGGACAGCCTTCTCATGCATCGATAGTAAAGAGTAATAATTTCCAATCACCACGCAAGACTCGGGCCTAAATTTGTCCACGCTGGAACACAGGTGTGCCAGGAAAGCCAATTTTGGGCGAAGATTGAGAACGTAGAGGATGTTGGAATAATGGTCGAGCGAATCTAGCCGATGTGGATGGAGTGCCAGCAGTCGAGTAAAGTGCTGTTCAGCAGCCATCAAGTCCTTGGCGTGATATGTCAGGAGTGCATTGCATGTGAGAAGGAAAGAGGAGGTTGGAAATATCGAGAGAAGTTGTTCAAGAGAATTGGCCAGACCGGGCCCTTGTTGGTAGAGTTCTAGAGAGGTGTGCAGGTGGAACATGTAAGAGACAATATTCTGAGGACAATGTCTGGATATCCGATTCAACTCGGAAGGTGTTAGCGATTAAAAAGAAACAAGGATATTACATGGGAGACTCACGTCTTCAACTCGAGATATTAACGACGTCATTTCCAACCAACAGCCCCAATTCATGGTGTACTTGTGCACGCTTCGGATGAAATATTCCAGTGCCTTGTCATCGTTCTTCTCTTTGGCTAGCACCATGCCATACCTGTAGGTTGTGATTAGTCGCTCAACACTAAAGAAACAGGAATAGCACTCACAAATATTCGAGCCATCCCTGGCTTCCCAATACTTCATCGTCTTCCGTTGTCCTCTCCTCGAACCAAGTTGCTAAGAATCGACCTATTACAAGTAATTGCTTGTTCGCCACTGTGCCAAGATCTTGAGGGCCCATAACCATCTCGGAGTCTGAATTCCTGCGCTTCTCCCCGGACATGAACTTGGCATATAGTGCCAAGAACAGGCTCTTCTGACTGAGCTTTGGCAGTGGCATCACAGATGAAGCGCTGGACGCCTTCCCCTTCCCCTTGACAGTGGTGGTGGATGCTGAATTGCTGTCTACACGCGAGGCAAGAACACTTGAAAGGAGGGAGTCGGGCAGAAACACAGCAGCGCAACGGTCATATTCTCGACAGTCGAAGAGAGATTTGGCTAAGAGATATCTGCCGAGTTCTTTGGCTTCCAGAATTGCTTCTTCTGGATCGCTGTTCGCAGCAAATATCGGAGAGGTGTGTCCGGGATCTGCAGGGTTGATATTTTCTTCGTCTTCTTCGATCTCGGGGAGCGCATTGAGCAATTCGGCCGCCCTGGCCACGTTAGTTTATGCGCCATGGTCAATAATAGTTTCGTGAAAGTGATCACCATTTTGATGACTGATACAAGCATCTTTCCGAACACTTGACGACGGCATCTTGCAAGGCAGCACGTAACTGGGAGATCTCGTGGACGCTGAGTGCCATCTTTTGCTGTTTTGTTGGTTGGTGGGGTAGCTATTGGCAGAAGGGAGTCGGTCGCGGCACGAAGTTGGGAAAGCCTGTGCGCCGGGCCTCTTGTACTCTACCAGTGGATATTCACTGGATTGAGATTTTGAAGGCAGCTACTTGGTGAGCTATAGCCAGGCTTCGGGCGTTGTTGGCGGTCCCAATGCGAAGTTGGGAGGTGTCATGAGCATGACCGCGAAGCGTTAACAACCATCATGTCAACATGGAATTTGGGGGCGCGCATCATGGACAGTGCTTTTTATGCAAAGATACTGTAAACTCGCACTATGCATGGAGGGTACAACAAAGGTAACACAAAGGAATATCGCCAGGTATGAATCAGAACCGTTGAACTTGAACCGTCAGTTGTTACACACAATTTAAATTCTGAACCATCAAGGGCATGGCCGTATCTTACGAGGTGCAAGAATTTTTTTGGACATGGACCATTGAACCAATATTGCAGCCACCTCCCTTCCATCCACTTACACTCATTTTAAACGTTGGATGTTGTGCGACAGCAGCGCCAGTAGAAAGTAAGATCAGTCAATACTCCGAAATCTTGGTGAAACCACTCGAGCTTTTTATCAAGGCATTTATGGATACAGTTTTATTCATATCTGTGTGAAATTGTTTGCTAGCTTAACCGATGGAGAGATACTAGAAGACATGGGTGAAGTTGAAGGATAAAAACCAGGCTTTATCGCCGTTTATATTATCAGAGTCTCCTTACTCACATCAATCAAATCCATCAAAGCAATGAATACCTCAGTTTACATAAGAATTGTTCACTCTTTATTCGTATGAGCATCTTGCTTCGCATCTTTTGGACCTTTGGTAACCATTCCCTGAGAATTGCTCGAACTCGAGACCAATCTTTTAGGGTCACTTGGAGGAGTATAATGAATATCAACAGAGCTGTTCGGATATTCCCTTGCGTCTTGTGTTGGACACCAGATGTCAAGTGTCCCAACTATGTGTTCCTCAAGAAAAGTATATGCGTTGACTGCGAGGTAAGGACAATCCATTCACGGGCACTCACCTCACAGTGCCGCTATCAGAGTTTCACCTTCTAATTGACTCTCAAGAGAACGGGAAGGCAGTTTGGAGAAAATGAGGTGAAGGCATCAGATCTCCATATCGAGTTCGCACAATACTTGCTTGACAAATATCGTGAGATGGACGGCATCACGTACGAACGAGTCAACAAGTACATCGAGAAGGCAAAGAAAAGGTACAACGTGGAT
This sequence comes from Fusarium sp. NRRL 53293, assembly GCA_013759125.1. Classification (NCBI taxonomy): domain Eukaryota; kingdom Fungi; phylum Ascomycota; class Sordariomycetes; order Hypocreales; family Nectriaceae; genus Fusarium; species Fusarium sp. NRRL 53293. The sequence continues at coordinate 7,375 of JABSTN010000313.1, read as the reverse complement.
AATCTTCTTACTGCTGCACTTGACTACATTTTTCGTAATTTCAGTGAAGTCTACCACGCGGTTTGCGACGCACTTGAGGCGGCGCGGGATAGGGGACCTATGCATTGGACGCACAATAATTTGACGGAACGACTTGAGAGACTGAGGGAAGAAAAGTTGGACAAGAACTGGGAGCCAAGGATGAAATAAAGATGTAGGCTGTTGTACCTTGGCTTAGTGTGGCATGCTAAGTTGACGAGGCATCTGGAAATTAGGAGGAGGTGAATACTGTGTATATGCTGTTGAGGATGCCGGTTCGAGCTTATGGGAGCGCTAAGTTTGTGATACATGCTCTTAAACAGTCTATAAGATGCCTTCCGCACCGTTTTTTTCTTCAAACATAGGCTCCAATGAGTAACCTTTGTTAGTCAGTCATATACCATAGGGAGACCTTGCTATAGTAAGGGGTTCCCCAAGCTTTTGGCTTAGTCTAATAGGTTATGAGCCCGGAGTGTGTTATACACGATGTTTGCTTCTGCTGTAGCCTTCTGTGACTCTTAGGATCGATTCCTAGGATAGGAACTGGCAGAAACCAGGATAGTTAAGCCTGCCTTTAGTCTAAGCATAGCTTCAGGGGAAGTGTTAGTCAGTCATATACCATAGGAAGACCTTGCTATAGTAAGGGGTTCCCCGAGCTTTTGGCTTGGTCTAACAACCTTGAACTGTTAACTCTATTCCGGGACTCATCGAGTCATGATAGCCGGCCTCTGCCACCCATCCATCTCCTCTGAGTAGATTTCGGTAGCCAGTCCCGGTAGTGCCTTGATAATCGAGTCAGCGTCGAATATTTCACAGCTTAATACTGCTCACACTTTGCCCTTCAAAGAGAGCCCAGGGCCCTTGTGGTGTTTCCGTACACCCTCGCCTTCGTCAAAGGCCACAGATCCAGCACTTGACTCTCTTGCACAGGTGCATTAGCTTGCTTTCTCAGTCAACGGGCATGTATCACAGCATTCGAACGGCTGTGAATACCAGCGACGTCTCACAAAATGAGTGTCCGATACAACCTCGCACAATCCTCTGCAGCACGTGCGAACCGAATCATTACTGTGTCAAGCTTCGTCACCGAGCGAAACATGGTATAAGAGCGAGTGCACACGGCATTTATTCGAGAAGTAAACCGAATTTCTGGCTGAGCATACATACAGTGAAGTTATTAATGACACCTCCCTACCAAATATTCCGGCTGAGACACGAAAGAAAGAGAGTTCACAAAGCAACATGCATTGGCCTTGCAGCCATCGCTGGGGTAGTAGGAAGTGTAACAACTATGTCAAGTCCGTGGGAGCGAGGTGTCAGGACTGCCAGGTATGTACATGTGCAGATTCCTCTATCCGATGCATGTCAGCAGCCGTCATCGATGAGACGTTATTGATAATCTACCCGCCAATCCAGAAGTGTAGAGAACCGGACAGTACGCCGACACATACTCGACTTGCGCATATGTACGATGTGGAAACCTTTGTCCGAGGGTTTCGCAACGCAGAGCTCAATGCTGCGTGCATCGTGGTGATGATGAGGGATGGTGGATCAGAGAGAGCGCTGCTGGACGCATTGGCCGTGATTCAAGAGAATGATACTGAGTGGTATGATCGGATCAAGTATGTTGTGCCACAAGGGATCAGTCAATATAAAGAAGAAGCCAACGGGTAGGCTTGATCTAGGCATCTGTGGAAGGACATGGCGCTAAGAGTTCAAGGCTTTAGAGAATGCTTCGAATGTAGGGACATGAACATTATTGGTATCCCTAGTATCAGGTACTAAGTTTCAGGAGCAGACACCTCTGATCAAAAACTCTGACCCTCCAATAACAGCAACCTCCAACTCCAGACAACCAATAACTTAGTACTAGTTCGTCTGGCGTCTCTTTCGTAGCTATTGGATTTCTGCCAGATACGGGACTATCAATAACTTCCACAGATCCTTTGCCATTGAGGGTTTTCGAAACTTCACGATTAAGCCCTCAGGTGCCACTGACGACTTTGATCAATGTGTATCCTTCAAGATTGAATATGTATCGGCCTCGCTAGTTTGACGCCATATCGTGAACCTCGAGTTCGGTGTTTGCTTCCTTCGTCAACCACCGACCTACACCTAGGTACCTAGGTACCTTATCCTCTAAGATTGGTAGTAGCCCGGTAAGGTAGTGTTAAACCAAATCACCCTAAAAACGAAGGCCCCCGTTATTGAGATAACGAAGGATTAGGCCCTATATTTCGTACAACAGGTAGCCAGTTTGTACCTACTAGAGGTAATCAGGCTGCTCTCACCGCCCAGCACCCTCACCTAGGTACCTTGCCTGGGGGAGGAAAGAATACTCAGGACCTTGATCCTGAATGACAAAAATACCTGGATAGCTTAAGATAAATTTAGGGGAGCTTTACGTAGCTTAGGATATCTCTTACTGAGTTTATTTTTGATACCCTACCTCTAGGTCTGAGTTTTCTTGCCCCCTGAGGGCTGGTCTAGTACCCCTCCACTTCACTGGTCCCTTGAACCGGGGTCTTCCTTTGTTTGGTCTCACCGAGCAAATCAAAGCGTCCACAGCCCTCCTGCTCCAATTCGCGAATAAGGGAAGAGGGGCACTGAGCAAATCCCCTCTTAAAAAAGACCCCCCAGTCTATTGAGATTAGTAGATAATTGTCCGGTAATTATCGTACATGTTCCGAAGATCAGTCTGTCATTCTCACTTCTGAGTTTCATTTTCCTTCTTCGTCTTCTCTCCAAAGACGGACTCTCCAAATTTCTTTTCCAGCGCGCACACGTACCTCAATTCAGCAAAGATGGCTCAACAAACCACCCTCCAGGAGTTCAACTCTGTTTACCCCAAGCTTGAGGAGGCCCTTCTCGACCATGCCCGGTCCTACAAGCTCCCTCAAGAACAGCTCGACTGGTACAAAAGAGTAAGTATGAAAAGAAAGCCGTTCATCAGTATGGATCGAGTTCCAATCTGAGCTGACACACTGCTTTATAGTCGCTCGAAGTCAACCCTCTTGGTGGAAAATGCAACCGCGGCATGTCCGTCCCCGACTCGGTCTCCCTCCTCCTCGAGAAGCCTCTTACCGAAGAGCAGTACTTCCAAGCTGCTACGCTTGGCTGGATGACAGAGCTTCTCCAGGCCTTCTTTCTCGTTTCTGACGACATCATGGATTCGAGCATTACCCGCCGTGGCCAGCCCTGCTGGTACCGCCAGGAGGGTGTTGGCATGATAGCTATCAACGATGCTTTCATGCTTGAATCCGCCATTTACACACTTCTCAAGAAGTACTTCCGCTCTCACCCTGCCTACGTCGATCTTATCGAGCTTTTCCACGAGACAACCTTTCAGACCGAGCTCGGCCAGCTGTGTGACCTACTCACCGCTCCTGAAGACAATGTCAACCTCGACAACTTCTCTCTTGAGAAGTATAGTTTCATTGTCATTTATAAGACCGCCTATTACTCATTCTACCTCCCCGTCGCCCTCGCCCTTCACCAGCTCAACCTCGCCACTCCTAGCAACCTCAAGCAAGCTGAGGATATCCTCATTCCTCTCGGGGAGTACTTTCAAATTCAAGATGACTATCTCGACAACTTCGGCAAGCCTGAGCATATAGGCAAGATCGGCACCGACATCAAAGATAACAAGTGCTCTTGGCTGGTCAACCAGGCCTTGGCCGTAGCAACCCCCGAGCAGCGAAAGATTCTTGAGGAATACTATGGCCGCAAGGACGATGAGAAGGAGAAGGTTGTCAAGAAGCTTTACGATGACCTTAATCTTGAGCAGCGTTATCTCGACTATGAGGAGAAAGTTGTGGGCCAGATTCGTGAGCGCATTGCTAACATCGATGAGAACGATGGTCTCAAGAAAACCGTTTTCGAGGCCTTCCTTGCCAAGATCTACAAGCGCAGCAAGTAAACTAAAAGCTCTGAATTGAATCATATCGATACATAAGTGCAAAAGAAAGGGTACGATAGATGAACGAATTCCAAAGGTTGCTTTCAAAGCGAAAGTGGCAGATGTGTCACGTCCGTAGAGCCAGCGGCACGCACAATGAATCAAGTAATCAAATTGAGAAGATAGCTGATATCATAAACGTATGGTAAACCCACTCTGCAAGGAAAAGATGGAACCCGCCATCTTGTACCAATACGAGAAAAAGTCGTGCAAAACAAAAAGTCCGGGAAAACGCCAAGAGGAACACATAACGGCAAAACCAGATATAACTCGCAAGTCCCTGCCCGAGCCTGGCACTACTTTCCCACTCCTGTTCACCCAAACCAGTACTATGTACCACTACGGCAGGTAATATTCTAATTCGTCAAAAAGGCCACAAACTCATGATTGAGGGACGCTTATTCTTTAGACATGATAGACATAACTGCATAAGCTTTTAACATCATCTTCCAATAACCAATCGTTTATGAAAGGAAGGACGGAAGGAAGGCTCCGGCCTTTTTAATTCCTTGACGAGAAGCCCATCGTCCCGGCTCGATTAATCAACGGCTCTCGCGGACGAGGATCACGGCCACGAGACTGTTCGAGCGGCGCAGTGTTTTCTCGCCGTAACGACCGGATTGGCAAAGGGGGAACAGGAGGAGCATGGCTAGGTGATTGTTGAGTTCCTGCGATGGACCGGCTCCGAGGACGGCTACCAACCGTCATGGACGAAGAAGAGGGCAGAGGTCGAGACTGCCCAACAAGACCAGAGGCACTCCGAGTGTTGAATGAATTGTTCATCGATCCCCCGGTAGCGAGACTGATCAAGGGACCACCGGCTGGGGCTTTTACACCGTGGCCCTTATTCTCGCGCCAGCGAGGCGGCTCAGGGAAGCTGTTGGTAAGATTGACTAGCGGCTGGGGCATATCCGGGACCTTCTCAGACGTGGTAGGACGCCTATTGGAATCTCGCACAGATCGACTACGGTAGCGTGGCTGAGAAGACTGATCTGTTCCCAAAGGAAACCATGATTTTGAATCCGCCATATTCTCATTAGGAGACGTTGGCGAGACGACACCACCGTTGAGAAGTGAAGGACCCTCTGTGAAACCGGCATTTGCTGAAGGGACACTGTTGTTGACTGGCGCTCGCTCAGAGATCTTGCGCTTTTGCTCATACCCTTGACCCAGGAGCGAGGCTCCTTTTGTGAAAGCCGCGTTGTTGGGAGGGGGGCTGATGACAGGTGCCCGTTCAGCTATTCTGCGTTTCTCTTCGTATACTTGACCCAAAAGCCCCGTAGAAGAGAATTGCGCCTCGTCCCGAGCCGTTGGCGGTGACCTATGCTTTTGATGTATTGATTTGGACTTTGTTAATACGTTTGGCTGTTTGCAGGTCGCCTTCCGGACGAGTCCACTTTTAAACTCAGTATCAGGATCACCATGTTTTGTTTTGTCCTGTTCTAGATCTTTGCCGAACTCCTCCAGGGGTTTATCAAAGCGGTCCATATCGAGAAGTGGCTGGAAAGCGCCAATGGTGTATGGAGTCTCGTCCACGGAAACCTGCGTACTATGCCCTTTATGTGCGGCATAACTCTTGGATCTAGAAATGGCTTTAGGGACCGTGTCGTTTTCTAAGTGCATGGCAAGTTGCGGGGGCTTGTCCTTTTTCTCGAAGTCAACCTGCTTATTGACCAGGTACCAACTTCGCCAACGTTGCACAAGTTCAAGAAAACGCCTGGCAAGTTTTCCGTCTTCAGCGCAGAAAAAATGAACAAAGTTTTCGCCGTTTGGGAAAACAAAGGTCTTCTGTTGGCTCTTAACAGCATAGCAAAAGCGTCGGGGGGCCTTTAGATGACGCCTGGCCTCACTCTCTCTTGGTGTATAGATGTCAAAATCTGATAAATGACACAGGACAGTACTGTCTTTGTCCGAAGCCTTCGAATCAGGCTTCTTGGAAGCAAACATCTGACCAGATTCCAGCAAGGTGATCCACCGCTTGTTCCATTTGCCTGGCCTGGAAGAGTGGTACATTTGCAGCGTGAAGCCTGGGGGAGGGGTTGGGGTTCGTGGCACAGACTTCATATCGAGATCAGGGTCATCGGTTTGTGAAATATCATTGGTGACAACAAGAAGAGAGTTCTGCTGGTCACGATCCCAAGAATTCATAACGTCACGAATTCGTTCATAACGGCGAAGGCGCCGTTCGAGACCAAGTTCAATGTAGCATTCGATTAATACGCTGGTCTTGGGATCGATATCATGGCTGGTCAGGTTGGCGGTCGAGTAGAGGATATCAACAGGAGAGGTATCAGTGTTGACAGGAAGATTGATGACCGATGACAGGCATCGTACGCACACACGCTACAGAGAAAAATCATGTTAGAGTCTGATTGAGCACACCTGAGGATTAGGAATACAACTTACTCTCTCACCTCCATTGCTCGCCGAAGTTGGGGCGTCAGTGCCTGGCACGATACCTTTACCACCCTGTTCTATGAAACTCATTTTCCCTGGTGATGAGGATTCCTCAGGACTGGTAGGCCGGCTGAGATCAAGAGAAAAGACTGTTGGGGCCCCTGGGCTTGGCGTGCCGGCTTGGCTTGTCAAAGCATTCGATCGCCGAGTACGATAGAGAAAGGAAAACTTGTCAAGAACAAGAAATCGTGGAAATTTAGGGGACGGAGTCGGCAGTTGCGCTCGGCGGCGGGCTAGGTCGCGTTTCTTCTGCTCGGCGAGGATACGATCAGTCTCAGCTTCAAGACGGGCAACTATGTCGGCTAGGCGTTCTTCCTCGCGCTCAAGGTCCTCTCGTTCGATTTTTGCAGCGCGTTCGGCAGTTTCAGTATTGATACGCAAGGCGTGTAGATTGCGACGTTTAAACCTGGCAATGTCGCTCGCAGACGGCACGGTACGAAGTATAGGTGATTCTGGAGCTGGCAGATCAAAAGCATAAGTCGGTGGAAGGGGTTTAAATAAGTCAGGGCCCCGGGGACGACTGCGACTGCGGCTTCGACTGCGGCTGCGGCTGCGGTCACGGCCAGTAAGATGCGTAGTGCTGCGGGAGAACTCTTGGCTCAAATTTGGTGATCGTAGAGGTAGAGGTTTCGAAGCTAAGTTTGAAAGGAATGGTGGGATGTTCGTAGTTTTAGGCGTTAGAACATATGACGGACTTGCCAGGGGGCTACTGGGGCCGGGCGGGACAGCGGGCGATGGCGCGGTCTGAGACTCTGCTGAGGCTCGGTTTAAGTTGCCTGATGCGCCAGCGAAGTTTTGTGCACACGGCGACACCAATACTGACGGAACCGGGGAGCGAATGATCGAAGGCACAGAACACAGCGAATCCTGACGGTGCCTATTGGGCCCATTGTCATTATCAGCGCTGGCCGCAATTCGTGGAGAGAGGCTACCAATGACCCC
>JABSTN010000312.1:0-20743 GCA_013759125.1 Fusarium sp. NRRL 53293 | reverse complement strand
GTGGGGAGGACTTGAGGAGGGGGAGGAAGAGAAGAGAGAGGAGTGCACCGGAGAGGAAGTTTACTTGGATGGCTGCCGACAGGTTAGTATCGTCCTAAGCTTGAGATCATTGGACTCACAAGTTTCCCAGCCCTCAGGCGATTCACGACGATTAAACGCCAGAATACCCGCAGTCATCAAAACATGATCCAGATGCTCCAGATCCTTCGCCTTGGCCCCAAGTTCCTGACATCCCTTGAACGTCATCAAATCAGCCTGCCAGACCAGAATCTTCGGCACCGCTTTACCCGCCTCCCCCAACTCCTTCTCAATCTCCTCCTTCACACCACTGCAATCCCTCACATCAACGAGCACAAGCGTCTCAATATCTCTCTGCGCAAAAATCTTAGCCGCCCGCGATCCAAACGCCCCATTCGCACCGGTAATAAGCGCAGTGCGTCCCTTGTACGACTTTGTAGTCACGGTAGGTCTTCCGTGACGCTGCTTGTATAGACTCTGCCAGGGGAAGTACTCCTTCAGAAAGAGGGGTACGCCATAGGTGAGGACCAGAACGACGAGTGTCGTGACAACCGCGAAAACGCCCAGATTGGCCATTTTGATGATTGTGCTTGGAGGAGTTGTTGTGTCGCGTGTGCAGGAACGATGTTGATAAATGGTCTGAGGGAACGTACGGTTTGGTGGGGTAAGGAGCTGAGCGGAGCGGAACAAGGTTTTGCCTGTGTTCACCGACTCTTGTGCGGCTGAGACATTTGGGCTTTTGGAGATGGAGAGATGAGCTGATGAGATTGATAAGATTGGCTGATCTTTTGGAAGGAATTCGTATTCGTGATGTTTAGGTAATTGAATGGTTACTCTCGCTTGGTGATGGAGCTGGTGGAGTTGCGACGTCATGAGGCTCTGGCGCGTTGTGGACGCGTAGAAGCGCGTTTTTAATGATGGGATGAAGAGGGCGGGACTGAGCCGCGATTCCAAGATCTCTTCCGTGCAGATATGACGTGGCTACGTATTCAAGATTTACTAGAAATGTTGTCTTCAATTGAGTCAAACTGGTGACCAAGTCCGTCTGGCTTTCATCACTCATTTGTTTGTCACCAATCTTGATACTCTGCATGTCCATAACATTAATTACCATTTCTACCCTCGAGCATCACTTCATACAAACTACCAACAGATCTTTCTTCTCTCTTCACTCCCTATTAATACTCAATCAATAGTCTTGTTGTCTCCCCTCGTCGTCTAACCCTGCATCATTTCCTTATCAGTTCCCGTGTGGGGGCAAGCCACTCAGTTTCTGCATCTCCGGAGCTGACAGACCCTCAACCAATAACACAACCCCATTCTCTTCATCAAGATAAAACCCCTGGTCTCAAACAGGAACAACCGTTAGCTGAAGCAAGCCACCAACACATTTATCTTCAATAACTGCTCTTTTTAAAGGGGCTAATGACTCGAGTTTCTCGAGATTCCTATTTGGGTGACGTCTAGTACTTGTCCTGCCTGCCAGCTTTTGTCTTGACAGGTGATAAGAGATACTGAGTAAGCATGGCAGGATAGATGTTCATTGGCACGTTGCGTTTAGCACGTCTTTTGACTTGTCGTTATGTCTGTACACCGTGTCATGTCCGGGGATATCTGGACTTAACAGCTGAGTTGGGATGATAACGGAAATGGTACCCGCTGTAACAGTGTCCCTTAAGATCAGCGTTTCACGCTCCTGTAATTGCAAACTTGCTCTGCGTCCATCCTGTCAAGCCAAAAGTCTATCGCTTCCCCAGTCGTAGCGCCTCGCTAGGCGTCTGATCATCAACAATGGAGTCGCCAATGCACATCTATCGTCGCGAGGCCCTAGCCGCTCCGGCTGATCGATCAGAGATGGTCCTGCAAAGCATCGTTATCCTGGTCGTGTCAATTCTTTCCATTCTTGGAGCTGGCTGGATTATCGTTAGCTTCTTTGTAATATCCCACGTCCTTTTTTCGGGAGACAAATAGCTTACAGCTTCGCAGGTCTTCAAAAGTCTCCGATCATTCCGCCATCAACTCATTCTGTTCGTACCTCTACCGATTCCACTTCAATTTGATATGTACTGATAAGGCTCAGTGGGCTTGCAGTTAGCGATTTCCTCATGGCACTCAACTTTCTCTCGTCGACCGCCATGAACGTCAACGGTAACGAGATCGGTGCTCCGGAACAACAAACATTCTGCAGTTTCAACGGCTTCATGACCCAAGTCTTCGTCATACAGACAGATTACTGGGTGTTAACTATTGCAATGTGCACCTACGTCATTTTAGCAGGTTACAAATCCTTATCGTCGTGGGTTCAAGATCAACGCATCTTCCTTTCATGTCTCCCTTGGGCACTCAGTTTACTATGGGCTGGTCTTGGACTGAAATTGGCGGGATATGGTGACATTGGAGCTTGTATGTGATAGAATACCAAACTGGGGGTTTTATTAACTTCATTTAGGGTGCTGGTTCACTTCTGATGAAGTCCGCCTCCTCGCCAACTTCGTCCCCAGGTGGGTCATCATCATCACCATCCTCGCCATGTATGCTCGTCTGTACTTCATTCTCCGAAAATCGCACAAGAGCTTCATCTCACTCGGAAACTCAAACTCGACATCGGAGCCGTCCAGAGAACGGACTGTTACGCGGTCGAATCACGATGTCTGGCGTTATCACGAGTCAGATGCCGCCGGTCGTCGAAGACTGCAAAGGGTATGTTGCTTCCATTAATGACGGCGCAGACCAGAATGCTGACTAAGAGGTAGATTGCAAGATTGATGATCATGTATCCCCTTGTGTATATGCTGATCTGGACACTGCCTACAGCCATTCGGGTATATCAGACCATCAAGCATACTCCGGCTCCATTTGCATTACAAACAATTGACAAGGTCAGTAGCCCCACCAATAATCTGTTACAGCACTAACGTGAGAAGGCATGCATTGTGTCACAAGGTCTCGTCGACGCGATAATTTATGGTGTCAACGAATCTTCTCTCAGTCGATGGCGCGAGCTCATATTTTCGTCCAGCGATAAGGACGTTACAGAGGCAATATCAGCCAGAAACACCGATCCTAGAGTATCGACGCGGGTACACTCAAATGCAGCTGTCACCTCTTCTGCGTCTAGTAGCAAAGTCATAATCACAACTTCGATCGAGCAGGAGACAAGCAGTATCGATAAAGATGACGGACTGGAGCTTACAGAAATGAGGCCGGTTTTTAGACCAAACTCAGGCTCACGATAGAGATGGTGCTTGTGGAAAGATGGATACTTGGTGGCTTAGATATGCATCATAGATTAATTGCACGCGCGATAACCTTTTCTACCAATTTGCCTTATCTTGACATAGGAGCCCGATCACTCTGGTACGTACCTCTGGAAACCAACCAGTTCGCTTCTGTTATCGCCTTTTGTTTTCGCACCAATACCCTCAACTCTACCCAATTTCGAGATTGAGCACCTCTATCGTTATATCATTCGACTTTCAGATCAATCTCACGAAATAGAGATAAAAATCCAAACAAGGAAAGCAATAGTTTCTTCTCTAGAATAGGTGATAGGCTTACGTTGCCAGATGCTCGCTTACTTGCGGATCTAGCTTATCATAAATAGTACATGACCCGTCTAACACGAATTCCAGATACACTGAGGGCATTTGCTGTAACAATATCCACCGCACCCAGACTGCCCGTTAGGGCATGTGCAGCAAGTGCCACGTAACTCAAGACCCCTCACAATGAGCTCATCAGCCTCGGCATTCCTCTTCTCCGACGGCACAGCCAGAACGACTGTTGCGGACATCATAATGTACGTGATCGCGGCGATAAATCTCATGATGACTCCTGCGGGTTAGTAAGTTGGAAATGGATGTAATTGTTATGATGTCTTACCTCGTCAGAAGGTTGGGGTTGAGAACAAGACAGATACCACGTTAATGGTATGAGGATATAGTTAAGGATATGAAATTGAGCAATGGAAATGATCAATTGTCATGGTCAATGGGGGATACAAGGTGATCTTATATACCATGATATCACGCAGTACATACCAGCTGGACTTACAACTACCGATTCGCTGCTGTACGATATAGTCCTATTCCCATATTTCGGCCCGCAGACGCGTCATATTATACGAACTGGAACTCGAATGAAGTACTTTGAACCATGAGCCATACCCTCTTCATCCAAACCTACCTCCTAGCCTGCGAGGATCGACGTTCCGAGTTCCGAAAGTCCTGCAGCTTATGTCTAAGCACAGCGGTAAGCAAACATGCAGCTACGAAACTTGAGGATCGGTGAGTGATTAATGGTTGAACTCTCGAGGTCTCAATATTTCTCTTCATTGGATGTAATCCGAAACCTCGTATTTCGTCTGTCTGAGCCGCTGTGGAGATCGGCTACGACGGCCCGTGCCGGTATCCGAAACCACTCTGAGTATGAAGAAACCTATTTGTATAATAGCATGGTCGATCTTGGTTAAATGCTTGCGTACGCACTAGCAGTTTGCAAGTATGAGTTGTTGCGATGATCCAGAATCTCGCTTGGCCCAACATTCGTTGATGCACTCGTCAAGGCTCCTTAAGGACATTGTCGCCGTTGACTTTTTCCTCGAAGCGGTTTATCGTTATCTCGACCTCGTAAATCCTGAAACAGAGCGTGCCATTCCAAGCCATGTTCGGCAGATTACTCGACCAAGATTATGTCCTGTCGTAGCAGGCTGAGTTACATGAGTATATCCACACCGGATTTCTCCCTGATTTGCATGGGCGCGAAGTAAGTCGCATCCAACGGATGAAGCAGGATGAAGCATGCATGGAGACCTTCTTAAAAACGTCTTGGTAATCGCCACTACAATCGAGGACTTTCAGCTGTTCAAGCACTTTGATTATAGCTTCCAGACTGGTTACGGCTACGTACCAGGGAAGAGTTAAGTGAAACACTACATTGGATCACATCTCTACCTATTACGCTAGATTAAGAGTCTCAGTGCATACTCCAGATACCAATATGGAAGTATTATGAGGCACAGGGCCCACCGAGCTTTAGTTTGTTCCAATGCGGTGGCGAGATGGGCGTTGACTAAGTCTCTAGGGCGGGGAGAGCTTTGGCTGGACATGATAGGTAACCATTGAGGCTGCGGTGGTAAATCTGTAAGATCTTCTTGAGGGTCATTTATTCAGGAGACAACTGAAGTATGGCTGCATATCACTTCTTTTTACTTGAGCACGCTCATTTGATAGCAAAGTGCTCAGACTGCTTGGGCTAGCTGTGAATTTGGTGAGTTAAGCATGTCGCGGCCTCTTAAGAATATTTGGAAGTGTCAGAAGACTATCCATTCTTCGAACTGGTTGGGATTTTCCACGTACGTTTATAATAATAGTTCTTCTCTACTCCAAGGGTGTATCTAAGGATTCGTGCAAGCTGGTTTATCACAGTTTATCAGCAAGATGGACCCATGCGCCCTCCGAAGTCAAGGGGTAGTAAGTAACCACCAACGACCTAATATAAGCAATCTGCTTACATTCTAGTGGGGTTAGTGGCTCTTGAAATGCATATTACAATACTGAACGCTGAACGGTGATTGTCCGATAGCTCTGAGCTAGCGCCGGATACACACCGATCCTGTCGGACACCCTCCAGATCTACTACTATAGCTCAAAAACCATCCTAGGATCAGCAAAAGGTCATAGACATACGATTATCGACTACACACGAAATAAAAATGCCAGTACCCATTTTACCACCTGCTGCATGGAATTCCCATATGCACTGCTTCGACCCGGAGCACTACCCTTTCCAAGCAACGCGCGCTTATACCCCGCAGCCAGCGGTACTGCAAGACCTCATTCAGAACTCAAAAGCTGACAATGTGATGCTTGTACAAGCGACCATTGAAGATGGATATGAAGGCTTATTGGAACACTTGCAGCAATGTCGGGACCTGTATCCCGATAAGCATGTCCGTGGGACTATCTTTTGGGATCCTGGAAATACAGGTCTCAAGAGCCTCACTGAATTTGAGTTTGAGAAATTGCATAACGCAGGGGTTCGATCTATAAGGATTCACGGTTCATATGGCGGTTCAGGAGATGATGTCTCTTGGGTGATCCAGCAATTCTTGGACGTTATTTCCCATTGCCCTCTGCGTAAATACAACTGGAGTATCTCAGCACAATTACCGCTCAAGACATGGTCTTCAATTGCAGAAACCCTCTCTTCTCATCCAGACCTCAAAGAAATCCCCATAATCATCGATCACAACGCTTCCGCAACACCAGTCGACATCAACACCCCCACCTTCACCTCCCTTCTACAACTCCTCTCCCCAAACATATATATCAAACTTGGCGCCCTCCACCGAAGAAGCACCCAAATCTCTAAAATGGAGCACATTATAAAAACCATCGCAAACAACGCGCCTGACTCAATCCTCTGGGGAAGCGACTGGCCGCACTGCAACGCTACGATCCGAGGACTTACCCCGACGCCTCCGCTCGAAGTAGACACAGACCAGGAGCTTGGACTGTTGAGGGATTGGCTTACGGAGGAGCAATGGGAGAGTATGCTTGTTTTGAACCCCGAACGGGTATTCGGCACGCGGGGGTAGAGGCTAGTGAGTGTGGGGAGAATCTGGGGTCGGGATGGGTCCGAAGGTCTTCAGTCGGGGACGATAAGTTGGGGAACTTTGGTGTATAAAGAGAGACATTCTCATGAATTTCATCGACGCATCGCAATTCAATCTCTTATTAATTTTGGTTGACCATTCGCAACATGGATAGTTCTAAATCTCAAGTAGGCGATGTCGCCGTCCTCAAATCCACAGGTGAAGAAGTCGAAAATGTCGCTACCAAACAACTCACCCTCCTGGATACCTACCGCTCCTACACCCCAGAATTCTCCAAAGAAACAGAAACCCAACTCGTGCGCAAGATTGATCTCCGGCTTCTTCCCCTAATTGTTACTATTTATCTCTTCAACCCCTCTTCGAGGGAACTTAATGTGATTTTGACTGTGTTTATTTATGCCACGTGCGACTCTCATCATAAAAGCATATTATTCTGTTTTTTATTAGGAGGCTTATCTTTATTGAGGCTATGCGTATATTGCCTTTTAAAAGCTAAAGTTAAATGGGATTTTTCAGTGTGTTGGCTTGATATGTCTCGTGGAGGCGTCATAAGCTTTAGGCATCAATCAATCTCTTCAACTACCTCGATCGCAACTCCATCACCCAAGCTCGTCTCTATGGCCTTCAGGAGGACACTCATGTCAAGGGCGCGACGTACCAGACGGCCATTTCTATCTTTTCTGCTGGATACATCATGATGCAGCTTCCATCAACGATGATTATGACAAAGATGCAGCCTCATATTTTCTTAGTATGTCTTGTTTTATGGGATTTGGGACTTGACTAATTTGTATAGCCTGGCTGTATTATTCTCTGGGCTTGCGTCAGTGCCTGTACGTCTGCAACTTCTAGTTCAGCAGGTCTTCTCGTCGTTCGTTTCATCCTCGGTATCGTCGAAGCTCCATTCTTTCCTGGAGCTATATACTACCTCAGCACATGGTACACCAAAAAGGAACTCGGTATTCGAATGGCGTTGCTTGTCTGTGGCATTCTCTTGTCCAATTGCTTCGCCGGTTTGATCTCCGCGGGTATTCTACCAGGGATGGCTGGTGTCGGACATCTCGCCGCATGGAGATGGCTCTTCATCCTTGAAGGTCTCGCTACTATCGTCATCGGAGTGGTCGCGTTCTTCCTTCTTCCTGATTACCCCGGTACTACGACCTGGTTAACTGAAGAAGAAAGAGTTGTCGCGCAGGGCCGATTGGCTGTTGATGCTGGAAGTGAAGAGATCCTTGGCGAAGAGGAAATCACTATGAAACAAGCCATGCTCTCAGCTGTTCGTGACTACAGAGTATGGTTGTTTGCCTGTCTTCAAATGTCAACAACCGCGTCTATTTCATTCTCGCACTTCTTCCCCACGCTGATTAAACAACTCGGCTTCAAAAATAACACCATAGTGCTTCTTTTTACTGCACCACCGTATCTCTTCTCCTTCATATGGGCCCTCAGCTTCGCATGGGATGCTGATCGACGACAGAAGCGATCTCCTCACGCTACTATCTCTGGCCTCACAGCCATCGCCGCTACCATCCCACTCGTCGCCATTACAGACCAGAAATGGGCCCGGTACGCATTGACCTACCTCGTCAGTGCTGGAACATTTGGGATTTACTCTACGACTTGTCCTTGGCTGTCTTCGACGATCGTTCAACCACGAGTCAAGCGTGCGGCTTCAATTGGTATCGCGAACACACTGGCAAACAGCGCTTCACTTTTCGCAAACTACTTCTGGCTTGACCAGTATGGGCCCGAGTTTCGTGTCTCTTGGGCCTGTATCTTGGCTTTCCAAGGATTGGGTTTTGCTTGTATCATGGGGCTGAGGTATTCTCTTAAGCGGGCTAACAAAGCTTTCGATGAACTCAGTGCAACTGTTGATGAGACTAGTGAGGAGAGTGTAAGCAGGCTGGATAATGATTCTCAGAGAACGGTTCTGAATGGATTCCGGTTCATTACCTAGAGTAATTAAACACAAGACGCGCATACACACGTCAAAAAATATACGGATAGCGTGTCTCATAAGATATAATGAAGTTCGATTAGCAACAAGCACTAGAATACGCAAAGCTGATGTACAGAAGAGGTTGAAATATACAGATCAATCCATGGTATGTTCACGAGCAGATATGCCCGCCCCCCTCTAAAGTCCTGTTGATCATAACACTGTTCGTCTCCATCCAAGAAGTCAAACTCACAAGACCGCACTCCCGAACCTTTCCAGACTCTTTATACCCACCAAAAGGTGTGTTGACAAACAAGCGATTAATACAGCTGATTCCAACCATCCCAGCCTTAAACTCACCCCTAACACACAGAGCTCTGTTGATATCGCGTGTGAAAACACCAGCGGCTAGTCCATACCCGCTGTTATTAGCGCGGCAATGACTTCATCCTCTTCCTTGAACCTCATGATGATAGACAACGGGCCAAATATCTCTTTAGTTGCGATCTCGGACTCTTTGGCGACTTTGATGAACGCTGTAGGAGGGAATCAGAAATCCTAAGTGCTGTTAATACTTACAAGGGAATAATTGGTTGTTTGATGAGTGCCGAGGGCGAGGGTGGCGAAGGGTGTTTTCTCGGAGGGCTTGTAGATATAGCAGTTGCCTGCTGCGAGAGAAGCTGAGGTTCCGTAGATTGCCATTGGAAATGATACGTCCCATCAGATCATTCCGAAAGTGACGCCTAATGGTTCATGGCGTGCAACCTTCAACTACAAACGTCATCAGGATTTTCTACTGAGTGTTTTGAGAGGTCTACTTACATAAAAATCATCAGCTGACCTAGACTCTCTATGGGCCTTATCAATCCACCCAGCGAAATCGCGGAAGAGCGCTAAGGATATTTGTATAGCCCAGGCAATCGACTTGGGCGCTCCAAGGGTCAAAGTCGTGAAAACCAAGATTGCTTCAGCGTTCTTGTCGATGAAATACGCGAGCTTAAGCACCAGCGCCTTGTGAACCTCTGGGTGGGTCTTCTTCCAGGCGTGGAAGGGATTCTCGGCTGCATCGACTGCAGCGTCAACGTCTTCAGGGCCGCGATCTGGATGTCGTCTCCGACGAGGTGGCCATCGGCTGAGTGATAGACAGAACATCTCGAGATTTGGTTCAATGTCCAATTCCTTAAAACTCTTGGCGGGCTTTGAATTCGCTCATGTAGGCCCAGGTTTGCCTACCAGACTTCGCCAAACATTGTGACTGGTGAAGTAGCTCCACGTATGAGTTCAGCGAGAACAGATCACAGCTTGGGGCTTCTGGTGAATACGAGAGCAAGGCATTGAATTACCCTCGTGATGTTGAATTCATCGCTGTTTATTTTCCTTTGATCATTGGTGAGCGCGCTCTGGGAAACGCTTCTCGAAAGTTCAATTGTACGGAGATGTTCCACCTACTGACCAAGAACCTCACCCTGATCTAAACAACCTTGAATCATAATCATTCATTCCAATCCAAACGCTAGAAATCCCATAAACTTTTCCCTACATATAAAAACTCATCCATCACTCCTCCTCCCCTTCCCCGTATTCAAATTCTCATCACTCCCTCCCTCCTCCGTATACCAAGTACTCGGCTGTTTCTTCGTCGTCTGCACCAGCGAGATCTCGCTATCCTGATCTCTCGACTGAAGATAACTCTGCCCCGATCGAAAGCCACTCGAGTTCGGAACTCTAAGATTTCTCGACGCCGATGTTGATCGTGGCATACCCGCGTATGAAGATCCTTTTGTCGTTCCGCCTTCGCGAAAGAAGTATGCGAATATTGAGCGGCTGAGAGCGAGGTTGGCGCCGACGATGCCGAGGTAGAGTTCGAGGTTTGACCAGATTGCTGTTATGGCGTAGACCCCTAGGATTGTTAGAACAAGGTTGGAGATTGGGGATTGGGGATGACTTACAGCTTAGATCTGATGTCACCACGCCGAGTGATGCTGCGCGAGCGATTCCGAAACCTGTAGCTCTGTTGAGCGTTAGTAACTGTATCATAGGAAGGGAGACGATGGTTGGGCCAACATACACTAGCCCCAAGCTCATCAAGGCCCAAACGGAGATCTTTGTCTTCAATGGAAGGCTGGTATTCCATATCACAAATACTGGTAGTAGTGAACATATCAAATCCGTGAGAATAGAGAATGCTGTCGGGGTTTGTTAGCCCATTTCGGCCTATACCACTCGCCTTCCAGAAAAACATACCAATGGTAGCGTAAATGTAGTAGATTCGAATCCTTGGATTCCAACACTTCCCAACGCCAGTCCAATACGCACTGACGGGTCTGCACTCCGAAAGCAAAATAACAATGCATCCAAAATTCGTCACAACCAAGCCCGCCATGATCCCCCACGCCGCATACCTCACCCTTCTCGAATCCTTAATCCTCAACAACAGCAACAATATCGAAATCTTAAGCAGACAAATACTCGCAAAAAGCAAAATCTGCGCTACCCAGCCCAGCTTGTTATTCTGCACGTAATCCTCCGGCTCAATGAACCATCTATGCCGCCCATTCCCAATACTGACCTGCCCAACCTGCACGCCGAACCGCGCGACGCCGAGCAATGTGACGATGACGATGGTGTAGTCGTCCCAGCCTGACGATCGTAGGGCTGTGCGTACCCAGATCCGAACGCTAGTGGTGATGATCACCAGGGCGAGACAGGTGCCTGATATGCCTAGAAGGATTGGACCGACGTTTTGATCGGGCGGTAATGGGTTCGGTAGTTGCACGGATGCCATGATCAGCGTATATGACGAAAGGGATTGTCAGTAAAAAGAGGGGGAAAAGAAGGGGGAGTGCATGAAGTGGTATTAATTGGTAGCGTGAGTTTTTGTTTATGTACGGTCTGCGCGGCATTTGTTGACGGGACAGGGGAGGATGCGGGATCTGATGTCTCACACGGCGCAGCTGCCACCGAAACTTTAATTCTATTAAAGGTAGCATCAGGTCCTGTCACCTACTGTATTCATCACCAAGTTTCCACTGTTCGAGTCAGTGGCCGTTGGGTTTATACGCGGTTTCTATTACCCGCGCATCAGACCATGGCATTATTCAGGTCTCTATAATCACCTCCCGCAGCACTATCCCCCATTCTCTCTAATTCTATTCGACGCTGTAAGCGAAGGACCCTGAGTCCCTGGTCTAAGCAAAACCTTATAGTGCATTGGCGGGGTTTCATCGTCCGCCAAGGACGTATTGGTCGCCCTAAACAGGCCTCGCTCCGCTCCCTGTCACGGATGAGTCTTCCGCTTGTCAGTTGAATTTACAGTTAAATACTACCTTGTTCTGCAGGGGCCAGATGCAGGAGCGGGCGACGCAATAAAGGGTTTTCTCCTCCTCCCGTTGCTCTCTTTCTTCTTTTGTCTGTGTTCTGCAGCTTTGTGGCGATTACCGTGCATTGCAATATCTGTTACTTTTTGGGACCATGCTTGTCAAGTTGCATTTGTGGTTTAGCCTTGCTGCAGCTGCAGTAGCGGCTCCGTCAAAGGACACCTACGATTATGTGAGTCAATTTGTCTCCCAATCCAAACGGGATTTGTCTCATACTACAATTGATACGTTTTAACTCTAATGACATGTCGCATTCCTCATCTTAAATCGAGCAACTCCCCGGATCTCTCGGCTAATCTTGAACTCTTTTTTATAGATCGTCGTCGGAGGTGGCACAGCTGGTGTCGCAGTCGCAGCTCGTCTCAGCGAAGGCCTCGCATACGCCAACATTCTCCTCATCGAAGCCGGGCCCGCTGTAGACGATGAGCCAAAGATCAACATCCCTGGTATGAAGGGCTCGACCCTCGGTACCAAGTACGATTGGAACTTTACGACTGTTCCCCAAGCAGGCGCGAATAACAGAGTTTGGCCGATCAATCGGGGCAAGGTCTTGGGAGGGAGCTCGGCTCTCAATCTCATGACCTACGATCGTGCTGCGGCTGCTGAATACGATGCTTGGGAAGCGCTTGGCAGCCCTGGATGGAATTGGAAGACGATGATCAAGGCGATGATGAAGTCTGAGACATTTACTGGCAAGAACACTGCCACGTACGGTTCAAAGGGCGTTGGCGATAGCGGCCCTGTCAAGGCTGTCGTCAATCGCATCATCCCCAAGCATCAAGAGTCTTGGATCCCCACTCTCAACAAGCTCGGAGTTCGCAAGAATCTGGAGTCGCTGGGTGGCGATCCTCTTGGTGTTATGTACCAGCCCAGCAGCATTGATCCCTCCAATTACAACCGCTCTTACAGCGCCAACGCCTACACGGAAATCTCGGGTTCCAACCTTGAGATTCTTGCCGACACTATCGTCGCTAAGATCAATGTCTCTGGCCCCGCTGCGAAGAAGAAGGCCATCGCTACTGGCGTGACTCTCCATGACGGAACCTACGTCAAAGCCCGCCGCGAAGTCATCCTTTCCGCTGGTTCAATCCAAAGCCCCGGTCTTCTTGAACAGTCTGGGATCGGAAGTAAATCCGTTCTTTCCGCTGCCGGTATCAAGCAGATCATCGATCTTCCCGGTGTCGGTGAGAATCTTCAGGATCATCTCCGCGTTATGACTTCATACCAGCTCAAGCCCCAGTTCCTGTCCTTCGATGCCCTTCGAAGCAATGCTTCCTTTGCAGCTGAACAGCTTGCTCTGTGGAACGCTGGCAAGCGCTCTCTGTACGATTACACCGGCAGCGCATACACTTTCTCAACATGGAAGAAAGCCCTGGGTAACGATGCAAAGCTGGTGTCGCTTGCCAAAGATGCTGCTGGTAAAGATGCTAGCAAGGTTGACAAGAAGAAGTTGGATTTCCTCAAAGACTCTTCTGTTCCTCAGGTCGAGGTCATTTTCTCAGATGGTTACACCGGAGTAAAGGGCTATCCCGCCGCCACGTCCCCGCTCTTCGGCAAAGGCTTCGTCACGCTCATCGGTGTAGTCATGCATCCTCTCAGCCGCGGCAGCGTTCACATCAATCCTTCCGATCCAGCCGGTAAACCCACCATCAACCCCAACTACCTCAGCAACTCTCACGACGTCGAAGCTGTTCTCCAAACAGTCAAGTACAACCGAAAAATCGCAAACACAGAGCCTATGCGCTCAATCTGGGAGGATGAGTACGAGCCTGGTCTGGATGTCAAGACTGATGAGCAGATCAAGGATTATGTTTTGAGAACGACACTAAGTATTTTCCATCCTAGCGGTACTTGTGCTATGCTCCCCAAGGCGGATGGTGGTGTCGTTGATGCTAAGCTCAAGGTTTATGGGACGGAGAATCTTCGTGTTGTTGATGCTAGTGTTATTCCTCTGTTGATCTCGGCGCATATTCAGACTGCTGTTTATGGCATTGCTGAGATTGCTGCCGAGCTTATCATCAAGGATGCGAAATGAGTTTTACTAATTAGACCTTAGATAGAACGGCGTTTATCTTCGCTGATCGCCGTTTCAATTAATTATTTGCCATTCTGAAGTGTTCTCTTGTGGACGAGTAGATTCGTCCGGGTCGGATCGCCCGGTTGTGAGACTCCAACGCTCATTTCATCTCTGAACTATAAGAGGCTAGAAACTCGACTGTCCTTTTCTGTTACTGAAGCCAGAAACGCGTTGCCCTAAGGATATTTCAGTGATCGATTGACGCGCAAAGAAATAGTGAATCACTGATGCTGAACGTCGGGCAATCACCTTGTCTGGGTACCTTCGCTCTGTGATTGAAGTCCATAGTCCCTCCATTCAGTCATAGGTTTACTGCAAAAAGGTATCTCCATCGAACCAGCTCCCTCTGTGAGCCTGCATAGTAGTCTGTGTATCATTGCCCTCGCGACTCGGTGGATACAACACCGTCTCGAACGCGCTACATCATTGCCCAAATGGCTGTAGAAAACATGCTCTCGACCACCGTCCCTTTCCATCCTCGAGCATCGCAAAGTTGAGAGCACCTCGTTCGACTCATCGCAAACATCACATAGCAACCGTCCCAAGACCAGTCAATCTCACATTTCACGATGGCGATTCAGTACGTACACAACTTCTTCCGCCGAGACCCGAGCCGTCCATCCAAAGACAAAAAGATCGACCGCTTTGTCGAAAAGTCACAAGGGCAGTACCAAGCCAAGTTTCTGGATGAAGAGAAGCAGTTCCTTCGCATCACTCGGGCTTTTGTGGAGAGCAACAGCGTGGAGGACACAATTGAAGACGTCTTCAAAGCGATGAAGAGAAGGGGGCTCAAGAAATACTGGCAGCGGAAGCTCACTGTGACTGGTTGCAATGCCGACCATGTTTCGGTTGACGTTGCGGACCTGGAAGTTTGAAGAGACTTGAGGAGGTTTGACGGCGACAAGCAAAGTTGGAAAGAACAATTGAATATTCACCAGTTGCGACAGACTCTGGATGATTGACCGGTGGGTTTCTTGGGTTATGTGGAATGTTCAAGTACTGTGAGAAGCAACGGCAGGGCACGAACTCCTGACAGTGAGAATCCGAGCCCAAGATCAGGTCTCGGCAATCTCCGCAATACAAACAGGCACTAATTCGTGGCATGCATTGTCCCAGTCTCCATATCATACTTGTGCTAACTCGTCGTTGAAAGAGATCATTGGTGAAAGACAAAGAAGACTCAAGGTGAATCAGAGCATTCGGCCCTAAGCTGGATTCCTCAGCTAAGCTCAACAGCGCTTCAAGAACCGCCATCGTCCTTTGATGTGTAAACAAGGACGATCTGCTCGTAACTGTTCATCCACCGTATCGAGAGCATCCTCATCACAGATGATGCCGGCGACTTTTCCATATAAAGCCGAGCCTCCCGCCATTTCCATCCCATCTAATCTCCGTGTACTGATTTAGCTCTCAAGCGCAAGTCTCCGCTGCAAAGAAAACATCTAGGCCACTCACCAAAACATTCCAACACAATCGTCAGAAACCATGTCACAACCAGACTCAGCCACTAAACCCACGCATCTCCACACAATATGGGGCCGAAGGCCTATGAACACAACGCAGAGACTGATCGCTCTGTTGATCCCCTGGGCAGAAACCAAGCTTCTCAACTTCATCAAGAAGTATGAGCTCCACCATTGGGACTTTTGGGATGATGGGCTACGATTGACGGTGCCATTGGGTACCAAGACCCCGCTAAGGGCACTTGCAGATCTGGCTACTCTGATGGAAATTGAAAGACTGGATAAGGACTGGGAATTTGTGTCGTATGTGCTTACTGACACTCCGGATGAGTTCGATCCAGTGACCTGTGTCAGAGACTAGTTTGTTTGGCCTGACGCGAGAGGTCTTGGAAACTGTTTCTCAATTTCTCCGCTAGGAACAAATGATGGTTGAAGAGGTAGTTCTAGCAGCAGTTTTCAATTAAAATCCCATCATCTGCATTTACTCCTGGGGGCGAACTGTAGTAAAAACTGAGAAGAAGGCGTTTTGGCAAAGAGTTGAAAGAGCACTCATGTATATCAGAGCGTTTGCGCTAAACTACGTGAATGGGGTTGTTATTAGCTGCCTGCAGAAATCTAGGGTACACCGCCCCGTACAATCTGATCTGACCCTACATCCATCACTGTGAACAGAGCTTGAACACTCGTGGTTGTCCCTTGATGTGTGAACAAGATACGGTTTCCCTAGGCAACATCACTGTTCAGCAGCTGAGAAGAAAGTACCATTGTCACAGTCAATGTCCGGGATCTTGGCATATATAATTGACCGTCATCGCCCTCTCAACCTACCCATCGAACCATCCCTACACAACTCCAAGAAACCATGTCTGAACCAGCTCCCATCACCGAGCCTACGCATACACACACAATATGGCTAAAAAGGGAGTTAAGCACA
The DNA here is from genome assembly GCA_013759125.1 of Fusarium sp. NRRL 53293. Taxonomy (NCBI): domain Eukaryota; kingdom Fungi; phylum Ascomycota; class Sordariomycetes; order Hypocreales; family Nectriaceae; genus Fusarium; species Fusarium sp. NRRL 53293. The sequence goes on along the minus strand of JABSTN010000312.1, from coordinate 4,319 downwards.
GGGCAGAAGATCGTCTGTAAAGTCAAAGGTACACCAGAGAAGCAAACCAATGACTTCATTATAAAGCATGGGATCTGCTGGAGCAGGCAGTGGAAGGACAGGCTTCGATTAATGATGCCATTGAAAGGCAAGAGTCCAGAAGAGACACTTGCAGACCTTGGGGCGCTGATGCAAGATGAGGGAATGGATCAGTATTGGAAGTATGAGACGCAGGTTCTTACTGACGATCCGCGCAATGTCGAAAAGGTGGAACAGATCAAATAATCAAGAGGCGAAAAATGGAGCTCTCAGAAACAAGTTCTGATTTTATTTGCTACATTGCCCGCTCGGCTTATTGTTTTGCCTTGATATTGGCTGTGGTGATAGGGGAGAGGATCACTTTACCTGAAAGATTGGCGCCAATAAGCACCAATTGTGATTAAATAGATCGCTCTTCTCGCCATGTCAAAACTAAACAAAATGAGTTCTCATTAATTGAATTTCCTCTTAAATGAAGTATTATTTATAATTGTCCCTTTGCCGTCTTGTTAAATATTCAGCATCAAGTCCAGATATCTCTGCTAAAGATTGTCACAGGCTTTCATGAGTTCCCGTCAACGGCGTGGCTTCTTACAAGCAACTGCTTCAGTCAAAGCAACAAGCCAGCAACGACTTCTATTCCTGCCAATTATTCCCGGGAAGTCTGGATATTTGCAGCAGTGATGAGCGCTTCTGTATGTATGTACGTATGTGATAGCTCGCAAACCTTCTGGCCTCGGTATCACTGTCTGAGAATCGACTGTGTCACAGAAAACCTTGCGGCGCTCGTTGGATGGTATAATACAGTTACCTGGGTGTTGAACTTCCGGTCATTCAACAAACCCGTCACACGAACACATCAACAGCAAAGCTACGGTCAATATCATGGGTGCAATGACTGTCAAAAAGTTCCGAGAATGGTGTGACATATGGAACGAAAGCTTCAGACACTACCACTTTGTTAAAAATGCAGACGGCTATTTCCCATCATTATTTGACTTCAATTGCAAGTACAAGGGCAAATATAAGGTCATTTTCGATAAAGTGACCGAGACTCTGCATATTGTATTGCCTAAAGATGATTACTATCACAAGGGCTTGAACGCTCAGAAAGCCATCAGAAAGGAGCTTGAAAGAGCTATGGCTAAGGAAATTCCCCGCTATTGGATGAAGGACGAGGCGAGACACCGAGAGATAGAAGCACGTTTTACACGTGAGGTGGAAGCGCATTATGAAGAGGAAGAGGCTAAAGAATAGAAACATGGAATATGATGAAAGGAGCCAGGGTGATCTGAGCAAAGAAGACAAAAATTCAATTGTCAGCTTAAATATCTGACCAAGATGAATTCCTTCCTTCAACGTAGTTCCTGAGTTATGGTACAGCCCTAAGATAGCTAAGATCATGTTAAACTAATGTAAGATGATGGCCCGCCCAGTTAAAGTTAAGTGGCCAGTGTAGCAACAGGACTAAGGTATGGTCTAGAAGTCACAGTGTTCCTTGCGGGATATCCATGCAAAATGCCAACACAAATTAAAGCGCCCGGAGGCCAAACAAGCTGCTGCACAGCAAAGGGGAATTCTCCATGGTACCAAGGTTGCATCTGGAATAACCTGTAAACCAGTGAGCGGCAGCGAGGGGTCCTTCTTGGTTAAACTTTCTACGGAGCCCTAGCTCGTTGTGAATCAAGTCTGCTGAAGCAATCAAAATTCACACTGATTAGTCTTATTCAGTACAAAACCTTCCTGCTCTGAGTTTTCCAGCGTCTATTGCCTCACTGGCGGTTCTGGGCGAGATTCAGCCCCCAATGGCTTGCCCTGAAATTGCTCTTCACTGCCTCTCTTTCCACGGGCATCATTATATAGAATGAGCGCTTAGCCTACTCTTTCGGTCGACTCACCGCACCATCTAACAGACAACTTACAACTTACAACAACGTATCTGACCGAAACACAATGGAGCCTTCCTATTCTTACCAACGACCGCCAAAATATTCTACCGAACCATCTCCGCCGTATAGGAAAATTGCACCCCGCCCTCCATATCCCAACGGCCCAACTCCAGAAGATCTTAACGAGATGTTCAGATATGTTTACCTTCGCAAAAAGAGGGATGGCTGGAGGGCCGCCCTTGACGATTTCATTGCCAAAAATAGAGACTACAAGGTTGAGCTTCTGGGCAATGATGGAACCCTTCGCATCATTCTACCCGACGCTTGTTATATGTCGATGGAATTTGAAGATCTTCGGAAGATACGCTTAAGGCTAGAAGCTGCATTGCTAAACGGAAAGCTGCTGAGTTATTGGGAAATTGATGTAGAAAGGAATTACAAGACCGATCGGGGACTCGTGGAAGCGAAGTTGAGTATCGAGTACCAAGAAAGGCTTGTGCGAGATGAGGGCTTCAGAAGGATGGAGGCGACGAAGACAGCCTCAATCAGATTAGTAGAGCACAACCAACGTGTAAACCATTCCCTTTTCCATGGATGAACTCATGGTTACTGCCAGGGTGGTTGAGGTATCTGAGAAGCAGGCCACGGAACCGAAATCACCAGTACAACAACAAAACACAGCCGGCTTAATAGAGCAAATAGCACTCCAGAGCCTAGTATGAGAAATCTCAATAAATCGATCAACTTGAAGGTATCGAATATGCTGAGCATCTAATTTATTAAACTGCTTCGATCTTTCAATCAGGGCTACTTCTAATGATGAAATGTGTTGTAAGCAAGTTGACGAAGAATAGTTTGAGAAAGTTGAGTTACTCACAGTTACGAGATCGAATCTCTAATGTGAAATGCGATTAGGATTCTGTAACAGTACCTTGTATTCAGGCACAAGTTAATGACAGAAGCAAATCAAAGGCAGCAGAAGATCGGTGTGAGCACATAATCTATTATGAGTCTGCAATTGGTACATTGTGCTGATACTAAGGAACAACTATATTTTACATTATATGCTCCGTGAGAGACTGAGGGCGACAGACGATGGTAATGACTATTGATTGGTTGGGTTTAGTATTGATGCCCTGCGACTCTGACATCCGGCAACAGACACAACCTCACCACAAGCCTGACATATGATATAGATCTCGATGAACCTTTCAGGAATCACTGCTAAACACCACAGAGGTCACATCAACTTCCTTACAATTTCTTTGAGCTCTCGCCAAAATTCTGCAGAAAAACATTCTAGAACGCCGTATAAACTTGACACAAGTCATGGATTACAACACCGAACATGTTGCCGTTATTCCTTAGTGTAACAAAAAAGACAAATGAAGGCAGAGGTCAATTAATTGTAAGAGGGCAGGAACAGGTTGTTTGGATCCTGAAGAATTGGTAAATGTAGCAACTCGGAACATAACGATACATTAATCTACTGTTTTCAGTTACTGTTGTCTAAGAATCACCTTAGAGATGTGCAGAAACAGATCGACAAAAGTCGACACTCGTCTTCTATTCAACGTCGGTTTCCTTTCCCACAGACAACAGCACCATTTCACCGATCGCGCTTATTCTGATTCTGACAGAGGTTTCTATGCAAGTCATAGTCTGCTGAATTTGCCAAGATTGCCTCATCACAGACTTTGCTTACATCCACTCGTCATATATAATCATTGCCAACTACCTTCTCCGTCCTGCTCACCCAACATCTCTCAACAGACCACTTTACAAACTATCAACCTATCTGATCAGTAACCCGTCCACTATGAATTCCCCAGCCTCTAAAGAGGTGAGAAAGAACCGCAAGGAACTGACCAAGGAAGTCAATGGAGCATTCAGGAATTACTTCTACGTCAGAAACAGAAACGTTCCTCTCACTCCAGAAGCCATGGACGCCCTAGAGTCCTCTATTTACAATCACATGGCGAAGTTTAAAGTGGAATTCGAGAGCAACGATGAGAAGATCCACACTACGCTACCCAAATGCAAAGATGTGTATCGCACATGCGCAACGCTCGCGAACTTCAAACGGCTTTGGATGTAACAAAGATATCCACATTCTTCGTCATGGATACGGTCAGGTGCTATGAGAGTCACATTCAAGACCTGAAGAGGATCGTATTGCAGACTCAGAATATACACCAGAAATGTGGAGGCTTGGAAAGCGACATAAAAGATAAGCAAGAACTCTTGTCTATATTCGAGGTAGGGGGGCTTGTCGCGTAAAGGTTAGGTGCCAATGGCCTGACTAGAAAGCTAACTAGGTAGCCGAAGGTAGTAGGTTTAAACCCTGCAGCTTTTAAACCTAAAAAGCTCAAAACTGGGATTTAATTACACTCAAATTACCCTAATTTATAC
>JABSTN010000311.1:0-116939 GCA_013759125.1 Fusarium sp. NRRL 53293 | reverse complement strand
TTTAGATATAGTATTAGTAAAGCTACAGAAACCCAATTTCTTATAAACAGTATATAGCTATTTATTTATATTTAGTATAGCCTCTTATATTACTATAATATTAATCTAGTTAATTAATCCTTTAAGTATTATAATAAGGAATATACAGTTAAAGAAGAAAGTTTTATCTTACTTAATATAGCTTTATTATAACTTGCCTGGCTTGGAGAGTATATTAATAGTAATAATTAATAGCTAGAAACTTAAATATCCCTTTAAATTTAAACTTGTTAAAGAGCGCTTGCCTGCGTCCTTATGGGGACTATATAATTCTAATACTGGGAAGATACTTGCCGGGAACTTACGGGAGAGTACGGTTACTCATACTACAGGTCTTAGAATTAGGACTCCTGAATCGAAGTGGTCCACCGATAACCCCAAGGTAGTGCTGTTCTCTAAGACGGCGGATCGTTTCCGAGCTCTCGTAACATTTCCAAATACCTCTGAGTTGATTAAGAACTTTAGAGAGAAACGGAGAATTTATAGAGTAAATATAGGCATTGAAAATGCAAAGAATGCAATAGTTAGCAAGACAAGAGACAGAGAAGTAATAGTATCTCGAAATATAGCTAGGGTGGCTTTTGTTAACAGTTAGGCTTTATTTCGAAACTAACTAAGAACAGTACCACTAGAGCAGTAAACACGCTGGGAAATGGATTATTATTAAGTATTAAGAGCTCTGTGCCCGAAAGATATACAGAAGGGCTAAAGCATTTCTGCCATAGTACGCTAAGTATTGCCATGGGATGCTATGGGATAATATAATCATGCAAGGTGGATTATATAGGGTACAAACTAGATAAATATAGTAGAGACTGTAATATGTTTCTTTATTCCTTTACTCCAGGTCAAGGATTCCTAGATCGCCATTGTGTAGCTTAATAAAGATATGGGACTTTGATAGCCCCATAATCGTAACATCAGGTAAGCACCCAGGTTCACTAATATATTTCAGACTTCCGTTCCGATCCCGGCGGTAAACAATCCTCCTGTTTGGCTCCGATGTAATGAACAAAGCTTCCCAAAAGCGCTCGCAGTCCACTGCTCTGGCGTGACTCCCTTTTCCCACTGGTATGTCCTGGCTATACCTATCGTCTGGGTACGGATCGCCGTTGTTACTTTTGTTGGATCTGGTGTAGAATTCGTTGTCCGAATTCTGGAAGTAAACTGAAATGTAGTGACTCTGGAAGGACTGGCCAGCTAAGAGGCGAGATTTGTCGGCGACTGATTGCCTTCCATTTATTCGAATAGGTGAAGCCTGAAACGAAAGGTTGTCTGCGCTGGCGACTATACGCTGTTCTTTGATTCGAAATTGCCACGGCGGAGCAGAAAAGCCGTATCCGCTAGCGACTTTCTTCTCTGTCACCCATAGACCCTGAATATAGTTATCGCGATCGATCCACCAAAGTGCAGACCAATAGTCATCGGATTCTTCCCAAGGTATGGAGACTGTTGCCAGACTGCTCTTGGGTGTTGACGAGCTAATGAGACTCCCGTCTGTTACTTTGGTAATCGCGCTGATCGTCCAGCTCCGGTTACCGTCCACATCTTGCGGATCTAGTACGGTCCCAATGTATCCATCATCCCGGACCCAGAAAGCTTTGCATTTCCATTGTGCCCAGGCAGGCGGCTGAGTCACAACGATGCAACCCTCGGGAACTGCCTTGGAAAAATTATAACTAATTCGGTCGTGCTGCCAGTTCCATTCCTTGGGATCCTCCTCATCTCCAACTTTTGCATAAGAGAGGAGGACGTGACCCTCGTTTGTGATACTAAAGACTTCCATTCTATCAGCATAGTCTTTAGGCCACGGCCGAATGGCGGCAACGGAGCCTGTAGCCGTCCCAGAGCCAGATACAAAGGCAAATCTCCATCCCACGGCTTTCCCATCCTTGTCACAATGATCGTTGTTAAAATGACCTACAACGACGCTTCCCTCGGGGTTGACCCAGAATATGTCTATAATATTATCTCCTCGAGGAAGTACGGCAATGTTGCTGTTCTGAAAGTCGCCGATTCTCTCTGATGAGGGTATCTGAAGAGCTAAATTCGAGTCTCTCCATGGGTGCACAAAGTCGCCGTCGCGGTACCACATTTTAGGCTGCGAAGGGGAGTCTTGGGTCAAAGATAGAGTCCAGAATCCTTCTGTAGCAGCAGAATCCAATATCCATTCATATGGCATCCAGAAGTAGGGTATAGAGTCAATCCAGTTACTCTTGATCAACAAGCGACGGTTCGCTTGATCATTATCGATCGCTAATACGACATGCGCTTGCCTTTCTCCGGATGGCCCTACTCCACGGCGGCCTGGTGGAATCATGGCAATTGTAGGGTGCCCCCGATCCTTGGACGCGGGCGGGACAGTCTCAAACTTCGGCCAGTAAAAGTAAAAAGCAAACATGACAATTAGACCCTCAGAGAGACATTGCCTTACACGGTATAGGATTTGGGTTCTTATAGCTCGTAGAACATCCGGTTCCATGACACCCTCGGTTGATTCATGATCGAGGCGCTGCACCTTGAAGAGAGGCGTTTTCTCGGCGTCAAGATAAAGAGATCGTCGAGGACAGGGCTTTTCCGATGGCGAGCGCCAAGGGAACTGGTCTTCTGACACTACACCGAATGTTCTTAAGCCTTCGAAGATCTGGCGAAGCTGGACTTTTGATTCAGTGAGATTAGTTGGCCAGATCTTCCAGTCTTTATCTTTGTCTGTAAGATGCCGCACATCACGGGCGTTGCAGTACAAGAAGCAGCGTGAAGGTTTGTCTGGGATGTTGGAATTGTTGGTACAGTAGTTGAGAAATCTGACTGCTACAGCGACCGCATCAATCGCACTCCATCCTGTGGGCGCAAGCCATTCGAAAGCGCCCGCATAGGCTTGTAGGTTATTCGTTTCTGTTGTTGTTACGCCTTGTGTGCTGGAGTATTTAACATCGTTGGCGTCATAGCCGTCGGAAAAGAAGTTGGCATCTGAAGTGGTCATTTTTGGTGCTTGAATGAGACGCACAGAACATAAATGAGATCCAAGTATGTGACTTCCATTAAGTTGTTATTAATCGAGGTAAAGGCGGCTCCATTTTTCGGCCATAAATGCAAGGATGTAGATTGTGACGAGTTTAGTTACTTGCATCAATAGTCCGAATATGCTAGGTAGGACTGGTCTCGACTATCTAAACCCCTCACAGTACTTTTACTGTACCTGCAACACGAGGGGCCTGGTGGAGTGCGCTTTGACGCAACGAGCGGGTAAATTCCGCACATTGCTTCATGAGATTTCTGAGATCTCAACTGGCTGTACTCTGTACTCCGTAATATTCCATTCTCACACTAAATACCCTAGAGATACGCTTTTATCCGCGCCATAAACTCCGCAGTTAATGTGTTCTCTTTACTTAGAATGTTTGTCTCCTTATCAGTATAACTCTTCAATACCAACAAGACTCAGCTTTATTAAATAGTTACAAGTTTGTTAGATTATTGTCTCGAATTCGCGCTACAGTCCACACGATTTCAATTTAGTACGCCTATGACTAGGGAAGCCAAGGGACATAATGCAGCAAATAGTAAACTAAAATCAAGGCAAGCTTGTTAACGATAAATGCTTGTTAAGCACTTATTGTTTCACACTGACGAATAAGTCAAATTGCTCGATAGAAACCCTACATCGTCCTTCTCTATCGATGTGGCTGCTCTTGGGGTCAACTCAACCACCAGAGCGGACTTTGGGGTAATTGAATCAGACTCTTTGGATATGTTGTTCGCCACGAAAGCCTTGCCAGATACCCATCGCGCTGAATCTTGACCAACAAGTGTAATTTGAGTCTGAGTGGCCGCAGTAGGATCTAAAAGTCTGCCCAGTGGGAAGGATACATTCAGGGCACGCAGTTGGAGGCCAGATTTGGAAGTATCCAAGCGTCCATCTTGACCGGCCTTGAATACCATAACAAGATCCACTGCTCGGGATCTCTGGCGTTGTGAGCTGCCTAAGCATCTGACAAGAGCTTTTTACCCAGCTGGGCACAAACATTTTGTCTTTCTCGATCCCCAAAGCTTGGCTAGAAGTGACAGATGGCCTGAAGTTCTTGACGTCGTGCGCAGTTAGTGATTCTGTTGCCAAGGTCGATATTTGCGGCTGAGAAATGGGACGGACTCCCAAAGGAACTGAATTTGAACTGGGACCAAGATGAGTCTTTAGGGCCTCTTTTGATTAATTTGCCCATGAGTTCAAAGGAATGTTCTCTCGCTTCAGTGGCACCTTGAGCTGAAACGGACGCAGCGACGCTGCACGATCGGTGTTGGCCTGCTTTTCATCAACAAAGATATTCAACTCTTGTAACTTGTCACCCAGAACAGTGCCGAAGATCCAGTTCTTAGATAGGAGCCTCCTTTGGTTGTTGCTTGCTTGACATAATGCTTCATGATAGCGATCGGCTGGAGGCACCTGGTCTCAAAGTCAAAAACACGATCCGGATCACCCGCTGACCTGCTACTACACCGTTCCATATCGCCGGTATTAACATCAGTGTCTGTCCCTCGAACACTTTCAGGAAGAACCCCATAAGGATGAATGTGGATATTAGTGTCTGAGAGCGTTGTAGCAACTGCGAAACGTTGCTGGTGATGAGGCTAACTGATAGTCAGACCACGAGAAAACCCAGAAGGGCGACAGTTGAATAGAAGGAATAAAGCCTGGTTGGTCAGCTTCGTCGATGTCAGTGACTGGGGCGATGTTGAAGTCTGGCTTCCAGTACGGATACGTGGATCGCTCAAAGACTTCAAGAGGCTGCCGCAAAGGATGACACCCCACTGAGGAACTCTAGGATGTTGATCCTCTACTCGAGCTAGATACGTATTGATAGCTCTTTCTATCTCGATCCGGATGATATCTTCGTTGACTGTAGAGTGGTTGCCGATGCTCAAAGCTCCGTCAATAAGACTGTTAAGCCACATAGGATCAGTATAGAATGACACAACCGCTTCTGTCTCAATGATATCAGGTTCGGGAAAGAGATAATTATGAGGCATAGCTTTAAGGGTAAGTAGCTAATTGTAGATAAAATCCAGAACTTTAGCTATAAGTAAACCTTCTTTAGTCGGCTCAGACAGCTCTGGTGCATACCAGTCATGATCCTCAGCAAGACATAGCACTTGGCTATTCAAGAGATTGCTCACAGCTTTGACATTGGGCTTGCTGTCGATGGTAGGAAGTGGCTGCAAGATGGTTGTATTCACTATTGTTTGCCGACTTCTTCTCCATCGAGAACCATGCCCCGAGTCCGCTACATTATTGCCAGATGTGCCATATTTTGGAACACACTGTAAAGCTTGAAACCAATCGGGAAACCCTTCAGAGACGATGTCTTCCGATGGGCCCTTTATGAGCAATGCGGTGAGCTGGCTGCGGAGAACAGAGAGAGCCGTAGTAAATGGTAGATTTGCCAGGGCTGAAGAACGACCGAGGTTCCAAGCAGTAGAATATGAAGTATCAATCATGCCTGTCTCTGAATCTATGATCTGCAATCCTGAACCGTGACTCACAGCTTCATAGCCTGCGGCAGCGCCTGGTGGGGGATCAATGGACCACGAAGAAGGGCAACGGTTGTCTCACCGCTCAACACTCGATGCTTGACAAAAGTGTATCAGGCGTCCATTCGTTGCTTCAGCCACTTATTTTGAGCTGACGTATCGGTAAATTCTCTGGCTAGAGGTCTGACATTGCCTTTTAGCTTTTTGATAATGTCCTCAAACTCGCTTGTATCTGACCGCCAAGTAAAAGACCAAAAATGGACCGAAACGAGAGCTGTGAGAGAGTTATTCTCAGGCCATGTCAAATTGTCCCTCACTCTCATCGGAGAAACAAGGTGTGCATAGGCGGTTGTGGCAACATTATCGCCTAGAGGTCCTGCTCGATGTCCAATTATGATGCCATGTGAGTTGGTGCCCGAGTCTTGTGCCTGAGTTGATCGTGATCTTCGAACATGGGCCAAGTACGAATATCGAGCAATGGCTGGCTGGGGTTCGTTGCCCGTGCTTAGCGCCTGGGTTGAAAAATATGCTCAGAAAGCATCTGGCTTGACAAATATGCTGTTGATCAAGTCGCCGGGACCCGCATCAAGCTCATGGTCGGATATTGGCACTTGGGCCTTTGGCTCCTGAGACGAAGTTTAGCCTCGCCAGGTTTCAGTTCTGACAGGGTCCTCATTACGACGAACACTTTCTTTGAGTTAAATCAAGACAAAGATAATACAAAAGTGAACCATAATAGATAATCTCGCTCGCTTGTCTAGGGTGGATGCAGTGTTACATCGTCGGGGGAGCCGGATGGAGGTGGGGACGTACAGTGCTAAAAGAAGTGGGTATCTCGTGTGGAACCTGCATCAATAGTCCAGGACACTATCGATTCTCGTGTATGCATGGCGACGTGATGAGACGGCGCAGTGCAGTCGTCGAGTCAGCTGTTCACGGCGCAGGGTCAGTCGAATCTGCAAAGGTTTCATACGCTGTTTGTGGTTTCTTCGCCAGCGACAACCAGCCCAAAGACGTGCTCCGAGTCTGTTATGGGCCACTTTATTCGGTAGATTACCAGCGAGAGCATAGTCCCAGTCTTATGCAAGTTGAAGAAGCTGCTACTAGCTTTGCATGTCTTCAGCCGTTAGCCATTAGCGAAGACGTCTTAGACGCATGCGTCGCGACGTTGCAAGGATCTGAGAGTGTGCAGGAATCTGCTGCCTCCGAGGTGTTGCACCATCTCAAAGCCGCTGCAGCGCTGTCAGGCTCAAACTCTCAGCTCGATCGCGTCTCAACAAGCAGCGGTAGCTTCACAAGCTCACACGGTGGATATCTCTGGCGGTTTAAAACGAAGGATGGTAAAAATGATTCATATGGACGACTGGAATTTCCCCAGGTGCAAGGCGATGATCCTTATTCTGTAGATCAGATTCGAATCTTACGACAGCTGAACGAGGCTCAGGATTATCTAGACTCTCTTTACCGTCGCTAGCGTTACCTCAGACATCTCATTTCCTGCGAGTGGTAGAAACATTGTATTCTGGCTGAGAACGACGATGTCCTAGCAATGCAACACCGAACTCGTGCTATTGAGAAGGCTCAAGGACTTCTAAAGCGCATGGAAATGGCCAAGTCACTTGCTTCTACTGCGGAAAATATGATTTTATTTCTGGATGAGAAGAATTCATGACATAAGCCTTTTGAAAAGGTGGAGAATAAAAGATTCTTCTCTCATGCAGACCCGTCATTTGTGCTGAGGGATGTAGGATATGGATGGCCTGCAAACTGGGAAAATGATACTGAGTCGATCAGTGACGGGGACTTGAATGCTTGGCTGTCCGCAAATGCAAAATCTCTGAGAACATGGGTGAAGAGTACGCCTTTTGACAAACAAGCTGGACCTACTGCAAAGGCTCGCCTCCCTGAGCTATGGGATCTCATGGTTCATAATAAAGGATTATATATACTCTCGCCTACTCTCCAACATCCGGTCACAAACATGCTTTTGGCTTTCAGTAATGAGCTTCTGACAGACGAGCCTGGAAGCAGATCACCATTCAAAAACCTGTTGCCGACAGAAACTCAATGGAACGGGCAACCATGGCGACCACTATTTGCGGAATGGGAAGCTGAATATGTCCATATGCCAGTCAAATTCTGGCAGTTGGTCCATGGAGATGATGGAACGATACGGTACGGCATCAATCCTGGTAGTAACTTATCGGAGCTCCAATCGTCACCTCACAGCTTTTCTAGTGGATCACTAATCCAGCCAGACGCGCAGAAGACACTGCAAGGAATGCTCAAGATGATGATTCGAACTGTGCCTCATGTTTCGGATTCGGGGAACAAAGATGCTGCATGGATCGATGACTTTCTTGAACAGCTGAGCCTTACATTTGGCCGTCTTGATGGATTCACTGACCATCTCCTCACCCTCCATCGCGGTGGTCATTTTATACCCACCAAACGCAATTGCCAATCATCTTCCGATGAAATTATATCCAGTACGGAAGCTTTTGAGATTTTCTCTGCAAAAGAAGACTGTCCTGAGGCAACTAGCGGTATTGATGTTACCCCATATGGCTCACAGCATGAGGGGTTGTCTTACACAGGATCTCACCAGCTCAATGCAGTGTATGAAAAGAACCGCTTCTTTCGTCATGTGACCCATGGTGAAGTCCGAATTTCTAAGTTCAACATCATCGACCGTTTCGGACAGGCTTTTTGCGCCTTTAACCTAAGGCTGGGCCGGGAAAAGAAATCTTTCTATCCACATATTGCATCAAGTATACTCTGCGAACCGAAGCTAAGTAAAGAAAGTACAGAGCCAAATACGGCAATTCTGTTAGCTCTTAGCAAGGTATCTGATAGCGATTGTCCGTGGTTTCAGCTTGGACCTCACATTAATCAAGATGCTCGTTTGCAGGCAACGTTCATGACTAAAAAAAATACAAATCCCAATGTGAATTAGCCGAGTGCTGTTGGACTCTTGCCTGTGGCTGACGGGGAGTCAGGTGTATTCGCATGGCTACTGGTCAACTTTCATAACCGGTCTATACAAGTGTATGACAAACGATGTATTTTCAGAGGTGAAGCATACCTCCCCTCAGACCCCAACTCAGATCAACTAGTTCACTGGGAGACATTGATGATAGCTGGAGACAAGCATGGTATCCTTCCGGATATGCTCTTGAGAGAAAGAAAACATCTATCACTTTCAGGGTTGGAAAAACTTGCGGCTGGTCAGACTCAACCTGTTGAGCATTTGATGAGCCTGCAAGACCTGATCACTTCCATGCCAAAAGGTCGGTTCCTTAGCAGCCTGTGGAAGTCCATTATTACAGCACAAGACCACAGCCACGCAGCATTAACACAGCAATCTGCAACGCTGCCATCTGTTCTTGTCGTTCGGCCTATTGCTCTTGCGAACCTAGGCCTTGGGATTGAGCTTGCAACGCCGCCAATGAGGAGTCAAGCTTCCACTGACTATACAGAAGATGACCCGCTGCAGTATGAAACTGGCGGAGATAACAACACTTACCAAGCTTATGAGTTTGAGAGTAATTCTGGACTTACTCGATATGAATTCGGCATTAAGCTTGGTGACATGCTCGGCGATAAAGATGGATTGATCGGGTATTGCTCATTTACGAATCCTGACTCAGGCAGCAGTGCCCGGACACTTGTCACAGACTACGGTCGGCGTAACGACACGTCCTGTATACACCTTCAGCACCCTTCCAACGCACCACCACTAACAGTGAGCCCAAGTTACCCATCTCTGCTCCCTGAATCAACTGTCTTCGATCCTTCTCTTAACATCCAGACCAAAGTCAAAGCTTACCATGATAGAAAGGCAGAAGCTCTCCTCTCCTCAGCAGTCACAGTGCTGATAGATCCATTTCTCCCAGTCAATATTCGCTCAGGTATTCTACCTACTATGAAGGCCCAGTCAGACAAAGCCGCCATCAACCGGGATCTCCGCAAACCCAGCGTCATAGTGCGTTCGGGGCCGACTCTGATAGGAGCAAGAGGCTCTGATCCTGTTTTGTCAGAGGTCGAAAGATTTGGCATCCAGATTGAGAGTAATGGGGGAAAAGGATCACCTGGGGTGCAATTAACTGTACATATGCCGTCGATATCGGCTTCTGGGGCTAAGTGGCAGTGGAAGACGATGCTTCAGTTTGCGGAGGGGATGTTATTGGTGTGACCCCAAATATTAAGTATGTATCCCTTGAGATAATGGAGCCGCTTAGGGAAGGATTTGATGCCTCTGTAGGAGCAGAAAGAGATAAGGCTGCTGAAAATCGTCTAGAGACAGCAGTTTCATTAGAAAGGTATTTATTACTGACAAAAAAAGGTGTCACAACGAGGAAAGAAGAATTGATAGCTCCTGGTAATAATCCCAATACACGCATCTATGAAAATAATAGCATTATGGAGAAGGGATCAGAACCCTGGTATATCCTGGTCTTTAACCTAATTGGTTTCTACTGGCCCGTTAAGCAGATTGTCATTCTACGTAGCCGGCTATCATATTACCCCCTTTACAGAAAGTTATATTAAACGTTCCGTGTTTTTATATAGTTCTTTGCTTCTGACAATATTCTTAGGCACAGTGTTTCTCTTTTGTACGTAGGGCATCTAAGATATGACGTCTGCTTATAAACCAGCCGGCTTACATATTTAGCAGTTATATTAATAGTCTCGAAAGCCAGTACAGTAGTTACTATGGAACGGGTTAATGTGTAGCATTTGATTCTGCTGGGGAGGTTATATCTCAAATACATTACACTACTCTCCCGTGCACAGTAAAGGTCCTAGTCCCGCACGCCCCTGTCCCTTCTCCACATCAGTCGTCATTTATGTCTTCACCGCCTTAAGACCATTTTGCAGTCTTTTCCAAGATTCCCTATTAATTAGCCATCAAGTTACTATCAAAGTTTTTTCTCATCACAGTCAAGCTACCCATCCTGTCCCAGAACAACCAGCCGCAACCAATATGTCACCCCCCGAGTCTCAAACAACCATGGATGACACCGAGTTCGAGAAGACCCTTTTGCAACTGCGATGTTTTGATACCATGTTCCTCGTGGACGACTCAGAAGCTATGCAGCCCTACTGGCCAGAGATCAAGACACTGATCGAGCGCATTGCACCCATCTGCGCCAAGCACGATCCAGACGGAGTCGATCTGTACTTTGTCAACCACCGACCAGGCGGTGTCCTGGCCAAATTGCCCGGCCTCCAGTCCATCCGCAAGTCGGGCTACACGCACATCGGCGGTTTCGTCGGCAACATGCTCTTGACAAGCAAAGGAAAGCAGGTTGGCAGCATCTTTGACAGCGTCAAGCCGGCTGGGAAGTGCAACATGGGCGCCAGGCTCGGCGGCCTCCTCAAATGGTACTGCGACAAGTACACAGCCGGGGAGGAGAAGGCTGCTCTCAACATCGTCGTGCTGACTGCCGGCCAATTCGACGATGACATCAAAACGCCCTTGATCAACGCTGCGCGGACCCTCGATGAGGCCAAGGCGCCGATACACCAGGCTGGTGTTCAACTGTTCCGCCTGGGTGGGCCGAATCTCGAACGACAGAAGACATTGCAGCATCTCGACGACGAGCTGCACAAAGAGGCTGGAACTAGAGACATTGTCGACACGGTGACTTGGAGCGGACATGGAACATCCATGTCGGACGACGAGCTGCTCAAGGTGGTGTTGGGGGCGGTTATCAAGAAGATTGATATGCGTGCCTCTGAGCTGCACCTGGATGAAAAAGCCCCGACTGCCCGCGCTGACCGGGAGTTCGATGAGGATAATGTAATCTAACAGTAAGAAAGACAAGCTTTCACTATAATAACATATTATTATAACCCTAACCCTACGGCTTAGTGTATGATATGACAATAACTAAAGGTAAGCTAAGGCACATTCTCACTTTGGATCACAGGCATGATTGGTTCTTTTTGAGTGTCGATCGTCAGTAGCAAATGACATGCTGATATCACACTGACTCAAAACGCCTTACCGCGAACTCAGTAAATAAACCAATGTGAGGAGTTCCATCCCCTAGCACGAAGCCGCAAACGTTGGTTTTGAACAGACTGCAGAGTGGCAGACCCGGAACTAGGTTAGCCCTAGACGGTCCGAGTACTCTTTTTTTTGGCGTCCTTGGGCAGATGGATGAGTGCACTTTCGAGAAATGATTCCCGAGTCTTATCCCAAAACAGTCCGATCAAGTTCTATGCAATGAGGATAGTTGAAAGATCTAGTAGGAAAGCTTCGTCTCGTTTGATAGGACGAAGAGCAGTAACACCCTTGCCACTTCCTGGTAAGCTTCCTACTTCATAAGCCGGGATAACGGATTCGGGTTCCAATACAGGACCTGGCACAAAAGCCCCCGGAGATTATAAGCCATGGGAGTCGCATTGGTCCCTTTTATCTAATGCGCCCTGGCTCAATAGGTTCGACGCCACTTCCGGAGTAGTGATGAGAAGAAGGCCACGGCCATTGCGGAATGAGGGATGAGAGTACATGCAAGGGGTCTGAGGAATAGAAGTGATAGACTTGGCGACCATCTTAGGTCGTAAACTAATATTAAAATGAGAATTTAACTTATATACTGGCTCCTTGTTTGTATTAGACTTTTTAATAAATTTAATTTACATTTTAGACAGGTGCCTGGCTTATTGCCTTTAGTAAGCATGTTACATTTAGTTTTTCTACTATAGTTTAGCTAAAAGTTAAATACTTAAAAGTCCCAGAGGGTTCCAAATGCAGGGATATTTTCTGTATAATATTAGTAAATCCTTATTAATAGTACTTAAGAACATACCTATATAGCATCCTTGCATTATTTCATCGTTCCCCTGTCTATTAGATGTTATAAAAACAACTTCAGCTTCAAACCGCTGCCAGGTTTCCTTTATTAATTGTATTGTATCTGGCCTTCTGCCTTCCTTTTTCGTGTCCCATAGAATCATACGCTTCGGTTCGATATGCTTATAAATAAGGTCTGTTATTGTTGAGCCGAATGTCTTATCTTGGTCTGAGCCAATCCAGATAAGAAACCTAATTTATTGTGTTAGCTCTGGGTGAAGTATATACACGAATGTTATGTCAAACCATACCAGTTTGGACTTTGAATGCAGGTAGACAGCGCAGCTCCAATGCCTGTTCCGGTGCAAACCCGAATTCCTCTCTTGTACATGGCAGAAGAATGCCCAACACCAGCTGAATTCTGTCAGCTCAGAGCGTTATCAGGCGATAAGCTATCTTACCGAACTTAAGTTCTCTTGTCCACAGCGTCTTTGGCGGATCTGAAAGAATCTTTCTTGTAAAGTCGCCCTGGACACCACATACCATGTAGTGGTATCGAGAATTAATACCCTCGCTAACAATGCCAAAGGCGTGGAATTCCTTAACAGCGGTTCGGCTTATCCTTCCGGTGAGTCCTTGTTGCATTCCTCGATCGAACCGAATGATGGCAACTTTAGGCGAAGGCTGCCTTGTTAGCTAATACCTGGGTAAGATTCGATATTATTTGCTTACAAACTCTACTTGTACTGGGACCTCTCGGAGTGTGGCCCAGGGAAGGGCAATGCTGGCAGATGTTAACTATGTTGAGAGACTGAAAGGGATTAGGCGCACAGGATCGTGATAAAGATAGCAAACCATACTTCTTGTCCGCGCAGCAATCTTCCATGGCCTTTGGTATTTATATTGCTTAGGATAACAAACGCCCAGGTCATCTAAGGGTCATGGTTACAATTACTACTCCAGATAGCTTAGAAGGACCTACTGCAAGTCCTAGCCAACCAACAAAGCGGTGATATATCTCGAAGGTATTGTGATGGCTACTGTCAAACTCTTGTCAGCTTTGTTACCGAGATAGAGGCATAGACTTGTAGGAGGCTTACTTGCGAATCCACGGCAAGGCACTGAGTACAGAGATACATATCAATGTGCTTGTAATGACACCTGTTGCAATAACGGAGCTATGTTGCATCGCCCGTTGGCGGATCATGTGAACGAGTTTGAGTATGAACCAACTATTTATCTGTATTAGGGACGGGTTATAGTTATACACTTATAAGGCACTCTTACACCGCTGCTGATAACCCGCAACCGGAGTGCAGGCCGCCAATATGTTGTAAGGTCGACGTCGCTGCCAAACGTAGCCGCAAAGGAGCCCACTACATTCCGTTAGTATACATCTTGTATCTAGCGCCAGGCTTACATACATTTCGTAAGGTACATATAGTCAGCGTGTAGAGAAGTCTTATGAACAGTTCGTTTCGTACAAGGACTGCGAATAGGAGGTTGCCAAGTACCATTGCCCCGGAGTTATTAACAGCATAGGAGAAGTGACCAAGGCCAGCTGATATCATCGCAGCCAGGTTCAGGGAGGTACACAAGACAAACAACTTTCGGTATGTATTGAACCATAGATGGAACGATATCCATGGACTAACAGGCTTCTTTATTGGTATTGGCTTTGCATTGAGACTCGGTATCTTCTCCGACCGTTGTTCTGTAGCTGTTGGCTCTGAGGCAACGTGGACAGGGGGTGGCAACGTCGGAAGACTCGACCTGTCACAGAGGCCCTTTTCTGCATCGTTGTCGGTATGGGTGATCGTTTGACTACTTGGAAAAGCAGTCCCTGTTGAGATCCATTGTGTAGACATTTCGAATAATTAAATTTGTCAATCGAAAGAAATTCCCCTAGAACCAATTCCCAAAATCTAGCCCAAGCGGCTCTTACACATACCGACTTCATTCTACGTACAGCTCGACCTCAAGCCAGCACGTCCCACAGTAGCACAATCTCGGAAACAGGCTCATCCGAACAAAGATGCCGCTTGCCGTTATGAGACACTATGAAGTCCAAAAGGAGTCAAGGGCACGGAAAGAATCTCTTCCGGAAGATAGTGGCGCTGATAGTTCATGGATCGACAGTGCACCATTGCCAGACCGAGTTAGATCACGACTCGGCAGATCTTATCCTGTGATCGTAATGCCGATTAGGGAATAAACAACCAATTAGCTCTTTGCAATTTTGTTTAAAACAATTGAGTTAACATGAGCCGGATGGAAACGTTTCCGCTAAGCCATAGTCCTATCACCTTTAAGTCTAGATGTCGTCATCGACATCATTACCATTCTTACTGCCTAAGCCCTAGAGACGCTTCATTATGCGCAACATAATACAAAACCTCCGCCATTACACTTCCGTTATTAAACTACTACTATTATCTTTACCTAGACTTACCTTCCTAATTACTGTATTGATTTGCGCTTATTTACTAACTAATTGCCTTTCTAGTTCCTTGTAATATCCTTCCACGCCTCTTGGCATGCCCGCTTTAGCTGCTCGTTATCATAGCCATAGCCTAACAGTTACTGTTTTTCCAGCGCTTACTAGGCCAGAGCTATACACTATTTCACAAAGCCGTATTTACAGTGCCCGGTTGTAAACAGCATAAGTCAAGGTCACCAACAGCTATAGAAAATAGCTAGATAGGGAAAAAATAAAGAAAAGCAACTTTATAAGGATTAGAATCCTCCCCACCGTTGACACTGTATCCCGAGATGTTTAAAGTTATTAACTTGCAATGGAAAGAACTTAACGTCGAGCCCTCAACACGTCCAAGGTTACCCCAACCTCTACGAATCGCCGCCATGAGATAGCGAGAGTATGGCGCTCCAGCTGTACCATGCCTGCGTCCAGCAGGACCTCCGTCGATAAGTACTAACTTTCGGTTACCCATGCCGTCTGTTACTTCTGGAATGAAGCTGTCGCCACGGCCGGCGAAAACCACATGGAGTTTGACTCCGTCCAGGGCCATGTTGAATCCGGTTGGTTTGATTTGGCTTGTGAGGTGGCGTTGTGAGATGAATCAGTTCCAAAAGAGGCGTGGGATCCGTGTTGACAGCGATGCGACGAGATGCTAATGATGACTTTGCTTCAAAACGTTACAAATGGAATCGGACCTACGTAGGGGAACGTGCCCAGTACCGATAATCAAGTAATTTACATTATTTCCCAAGAGAGCTGGGAAGCTTGAAATGGCAATACAAGCGCTGTTGGACGGGGGCTAGATTCTGCACACTAATCCATTTAGAGAATGACCCTTGATGATAATATGAGTCTGGGCTGTGATGAGTCCTCCATCCTGCATCTCTAGACTCTAAATTAACGTATGATAAATACTTGTCCCGTGCACTGTGCAAGTGCATGGTGTGGTGTCCTCAGGAAGCAAGAAAACACCGGACCTTAATGTAAGATATTGAAATGAACTTAGTAAAGGACTTACTAAGCTTAGGCTCGGTTTACCTAAATATTTTTTTTGCTTAGGGTCAAGGGCCTGTGTTTTCTTTCCTCCCCTAGGGTGTATGGAGTCATGTTGCCGGGTTTATCAGTTTGCACCGTATTTCGCACTGTAATAATTATCCGCTTTTTCTTGGGTATCTTTCTATATTTGGACTATCGCTTTCAGTACGTTGATCGGGTCGGAAAGAGAGAAAACTTGGGCGATTTGGAGGTCCAGGGTATGAGCAAAGTCATGTGTTGGCTGGCGGCGTAAATGAATTTTTAACGATCCTCAAGGCAGAGAGTTTGGTGTCCAAAAAGGAGTTGGTCAACGCTATAGATGAGCTTTAGGATTAGATTTTGAACATGCAGTTTGAATGTTAGGGTGCTTGCACCTTGTGAGTAGTCCTATTGTTAGCTACTCATAATAACCAAAGATTTGTTTTCCCCTCCATAACTGGACTGTTGCCATCAGCAGAAGATTTCAAGTCCCCTTCCCCAATTTCCCCATTCCACCCATGATGCACAAGGTATGCACGGAACCTCTCATCATTTTTGCTCAAGTCCTCTCCCGTGACATTCGGGACAAAGAAATACGTAACCAAAATTCCCGTCACTCCGCAAATTGCAGCAATGATAAATGTCCAACGCTTCCCTAGATTCAGCTGAATCGGCTTAAAAGCCTGCGTTCCTACAGCTGCTCCAGTCTTGCCCAGCGCTGCACTGATGCCGTAACACGTTCCGCGAACACTCGTGGCGTAGCTCTCGGAGGAGAGCAGACCAAGCATATCTCCAGGGCCGAGATTTCCAGAAGATTGCATCAGACCGTAGAAGATCACAAACAAGGGGACAATCTTGGTAATTTGGTCGTATGCACAACCGATGATCAGGCCAAACACCAAGTACCCCGCGAACCCTATCATCATGGTGTTTTTCCTGCCGACTCTGTCGCACATCCAAGCACCAATGAATACACCAGGCAGGGCAATGCAACCGAGGAGTAGCTGCCATTCTGCCGTGTGTAGGAGTATGTTGCCGCCCTCAGGTACGACCGAGGCAAGGATGGTCCCCGAGAAGACCCCATTTGGAAATGTGACAAAGTCGTAGAGGAACCAAGCACCACAAGTGCCTATCAGGGTTTTCCAATAGTAGCGAAGAACGATGACATAAGGAACCCTTCGTTTAATGGCACCTTGACGGTAGAGCTTTGAGTTGAGCATCCGTATACGAAAATAAAAAACAGTGAGGGGTAGCAAGATCCCGATGCCAAAACAGACACGCCACACAGTCGAGAGATTGTCAGTTCCAGCGGCTGAAAGAACAATCATGAAAATAGACACTGCAAGTGGACCTCCAAAAGATAGCGGCAAATTTGTAACAAGGATGAATATCGGTCCTCGTTTGTCCAGTGCTCGCTCATTGGCAGACTCAGAAGCAGATGTGCTACTCGCAGGATATTCGCCACCAGTTCCAAAACCAACGACACCTCGAGCAACTGTCAGCATCCAAAACATTCCATCGATGGTCGTGCCGTGTGCCGCTGTGGCTAGGATACCGCCGACAACAATGCACATTGTGGTCAGCACAATGGCTGTCTTTCGTCCAAGGTAGTCGCACGTGAGACCAATGGCAATCTGACCGAGAATCTCACCAACGAGGAGAGCGTTGGATACCCGAGTACTGACAGACGAAGTGTACTGCTCAGGATATTCCTTCTTGAACAGCACATTCGACATAGTCATCAAGTTATTCTGATAGCCATCTGAGATGAGTGCTGCTCCTGCACAAAGAATTGTAAAGAGGTCTGATATTCTTTGGCGACGGTGTACGACATCTTGCGTCACGCCTTCAACGCTGATGGAAGGATTGGCGGTCTTCCTTTCATACTGAGCATCATTCGTGCTCCTTATCTTATCCGGTTGAGTGTCAGACATGATGAGAAATTATGGTGCAGGGAATTACAGAAATTGAATCGATTTTGAACGCGAAAATGTTGACCTTATACCTGGTAGATCCTTTCTCATGTAAGACAAGAAATTTGCCGATTTCCCGTTTGTCGTCCCAATTGGGTAAATCACCAGAAGCGCTAGTCTTGTCATCGACTTCCGACTTCCGAGTTGGCCTATTACAGTTCTTATGCCAGCCATGTGACTTGTGATATCCACAACATGGATATCACGACTTGGTTATCGCAAGATACTGATTTTTTTCTAGTTGTGAGAAGCCCAGTTTTCATATTAAAATCAGTCGCCATTCGGTAAAAAGAATAGGTATAGACCACGTTTTATATGCTGGTATATTCTGCTTCGCCAGATTGAGACTACGCTAGCTTCTTATGCCAGTCCAAGACTTTGACCAGCCAATTAGTATAGATCAATGCTACATGTGATGCGGATATTCGCTCACTTGCAGCCTGAAAGCGGCTACATGGTGTGGGTAATAGCATCACAAACTCAGGAGCCCCAAGCATCATATGCCCAGATACCTCCTTTGACAATGGCAATCTCGAGGAGCTGGACACCAAAATCAAGATTCTAGCGGTTTAGAAAACTACTGGGTGTGCATGCCACTAACAAAAGAAGCAAGGAGCGGCCAAGGGACTTGGGATTCATGTGGGGCCAGAAGATCAACCTTTAAGTGGAGGAAGAGCTCCTACAGCCTCTAAAGATACGGGCCGAACTATCCATATAAGCTCTTAGTGAGAAGTCTCAACTGGGTTGAATGGCTCAAATACGTCCAATGGAAAGGCAGCTGCCATCGCTTGGAACGCTGCAACGTTTGGGTGCAAGTGGTCTCCAGAGTCGTACTCTTCGTTCAGTCGACCAACATCTTTAGTAGATCGCAGGACATAGTCAAAGTCTACCACTGCGTCAAATACGCCAGACCTCCTGATCCAATCGTTCACATCCCGGCGCGCTCTTTCACGCAGTTCGCAGGTTCCATAAGGCTCGTTACCACCCATCGGCCCAATAGTGGCACCCAAGACATGCAAATCGTGCGCATGGCAGCGCGAGACAATCTGGCGATAAGCCTTTTTGAGAGCCCTTGTGACCTCCTGCAAGGATACTATGTCAGAATCTGCCGTTCCAAGGTCGTTTACTCCATGGAAAACTAGGATGTAACGTCGACCTGGCTGAGCAATAGCGTCGCGATCCAGGCGACTCAAAAGACTTGGTCCTTTTCCATCTTGTAGAACCTTTCCACCACCCACGGCCTGGTTAATGATTGCAATATTCTGCGCGTATGGATGCCGCTGCATGCGTTCAAATAGAAGGTCTGGCCAGCGGTTATTTGCATTATCCGTGCTACAGCGCCCGTCGGTAATGCTATCGCCCAGGAGAACCAGGGTTCCATGATGAGCAGCATCTAGACATATTTCGACTCCAGAGAGGAAATACCAATGTGTCGACGACTGCAAGTCAGGGCCGGAGAGTTCAGATGCCATCGACTGGTCGCCATGACAAAGCCAGGAGTCTGTGCGACTTCCAGGATGGGAGGTTATTTGTTGAGAATGATGGCCTTTCTGGAGAAAGATGGTAATTGACAGGACTTGTCCCGCCTTGGTTGGGAATTTGAGAGAGTCTGATACCACGTGGGAGCCGCCAGGCACTGAGGTCGGTTGTTCGCCATCAAACAAAACCTGTTGTGCTGTGTCCTTAATGATAGAGGGAGAGCCACCGGGATTGAGTGAGTCATGCGGTCGAGGAACAGCAATCACAACGCTTGAGATGTGCAATATCTCCAGCCCAAACAGGTTCGACAGGCGAATCCGGATATAGTCCCCGCCTGCTGTCACTCTCAAAGTCTGTCGGATGGTGGTATTCTGGAAAGCAACCTCATGCTGCGTCTGGTGAAGTATTAGTGGTGAACGAAGCATAGTTTGGCCTGCCTTACATATAGACAGGATGGCATATCTGCCTCCTCAGTAGCCTGAGGTGTTGGTGCCCAGACTGTCACCCACTTGAACGGAGATTCCATCTCGGAGAATTGACAGGCGTTTCTCTGTGTCAAAAGTCGTACGTGCACCTGTCGCTTTCTTCCGAGGGTTAGGTCGCCTGTGAGTGAGGTTTTGATCGCGAAGAACGGGGGTGACAAAAGGGCACGCGACTTGGCCACGGTGCTGAAGGTCTCATTTTAGCTAATGTAGAAAACCCCTCAAGTGATAAACCTTAATGCCGGTTAAATGCAAAGGTGCCATAAGTGGAGAGATCACACATCGGAGCTTCAGTCTTGGAAGATTAGGACCTTGATCCTACATGATGAAGAGATTTAGGTAACTTTGCATAAATTTGGGATATCTCTGTTGAGTCTAGGATACCTTTTCCCAAATTTATTTTGATATGCTATCCTACAATAAGATTTGAGCTTCATGCATGTGCAGTACTACCTCATCAATTATCTTAATTCTAATAACGCCCATAATCGAACACTGGATGTAATCAATCGTGTCTAGTCTTAGATAATAAGACTAAATACTTCCTAAGCTGAGTCTACTCGGCGAAGCTTCCCAGTACCGTACCTGAGAATACGTTTGGATGTTCGCAATAGAACCCTTTAGCCTTACTGGCACTGGTTGTTCAATCCACCACGCCTTCCGGTAAAACCGAGACATAATCAAGTGATGCCATGTCTTGTCCATCTGGGTAACCGATCACTGTCAGCTCGGAACCCTCTCGGACATCAACACCACGGAAGTAAACTCTGGTGGCTGAATGTCCGTCTAGATACTCTGAAAAGTCATGGCCGAGCCGTGTGTCAAGGTCACTTGTCCACTCTCCAACAGTCTTTCCATCTAGAAGAACCTCATACCGTGCATGCCCACCAGTGTGATCAAAATAGTTGACAGCAATGTCATACCTTCTTGAGGGGAACGTTAGTGTCGTGGTTGCAACAGCTTTTTCTAACGATGATGCTACGATGGCACGGCCACCAGACGCTGCTTCTGGAGGCGTCACGCCAACAATGGTATAGCCATTTAGCTGCATGCTTTCGGCTTTTATACGCCACGGAGAGTTCCCGACGCGGTTCTTGTCATCCGGGATGCCGCACTTGGCCAGATAAAAGTTGTTCACCGAGTCACGCCAGACGAGTGAGTGGCCTGCTTGATACGCAAGCTTGAAGGCAACGTGCTCAAAACGGGTTTCGTCTATCAGGCCCTTCAGAGTTGCCCACCTGGTCACAAATGTCTGAGCATTTGCGGAACCTTCGTAGTGGGCATCGTATATGTGTTGGATTACGGTTTTACCAGACTTGAGCTTGTGCGTATACGGAACGTGATGAAACCACAAAAGTAGATCGTCTGGCGTTGTCTCGATACTCTCAAACTGAGCAGCGACCTGAGATGGATATTGGGCTGCATAACCCGTCCCAGTGGCAGCTGTGCGGTCCATACCGAGTGCCTTGCTATCGGCACGAGTCCATTGGCCCCAGCCGTTTCCATCTTGTGAACCCGGGCTGGGGCCGTAGTGCGTGTAGAGGATGTCGCACAGGGTTTGGATCCCGAGATTACCGCTGTAGGCTTCATATGTAGGCCAGGATTCCATTCCGATCTCGCGGATGGTGTCTATCACCTTCTGATTCTCCGTAGTAAATGTCAGGCGAATCCAATCCAGCAGGATATCCTGCGCTGGAGCAGCCGCGTCCCAGCACAATCGACCGTATGCATACAGGTTTGACATAGACAGATGGTGTCCTAGCCATGTAGGGTCATCCCCAATGTTGGTCACTGCAGCATAACCGCCCTTGTTCATACCATGGACCTTGCCAGAGGCGATGTCCCTTACAAGGGAAGGCTTGTTGTCAATACGCATATCGAAGCCGAGAATCGTCTCCCATTCTGGGGCCATGTACACGTAATGTGACTGCTGACCCAGATACTCTTGACACACCATGAACTCACAGATAACGGGAGTCTTCCGGAGATTGGCGAACAGAGTCGAGGGGGGCTCACGAATCTGGAAGTCTATTGGACCAAATTTGATCTGGATGATAACATTGTCTTCGAACTCGCCATCAAGGTGAGCGAAATACTCAACCGCGGCGTTGGCTCTGTCATTCTTGAGATCGGACTCATCCAGGTGATGGTTGTAAACAAAAGCTCGATACATGACGACACCATCACCGTGAGGTTTCAAGGCACGGGCGAACATGTTGGCTCCCTGTGCAAGTGTGCGACCATATGTCAGAGGACCCGGTTGACCTTCTGAGTTGGCCTTGATGGTGTATCCAAGCATATCTGGGACACGCTTGTACAGTTTGGCCGTGATATCCTCCCAGAACTTGATGACATCAGGATCAAGGGGATCTGATGTTGGCAGACCAGCAAGGCCTCGAGGAGTATCGAAGAAAAGTGAAACGCCAATACGTACTCCGTAGGGACGCATTATATCGGCGATTCGACCGAGCCCATCGAGGTTAGTTTCGTTGAGAAGATTGTGGCTCGAGTTGACGTTGTTCACAATGCAGCCATTGATGCGGATTGAGGCCAATAATCGAGCATATTGGCGAACGCGAGACAAGTCCTTCAAGACTTCGCCGTCACGGAAAAAGATGGACTTCCCTCCGTAGCCTCTTTCTATGCTGCCGTCAAGGTTGTCCCATTCATTGACGTATCTGATAGGCGCTGCGGGATTGTATGCCTGTTGGACATTGGTCTTGGCCAGTTTCCCCTGTGCAAGGAGAGAGAGGTATTCGAATGCTCCATAAAGAGCTCCACGCTCATTTTGGCCGACAATGTGAATGCCGTTGCTTCCGTCAACATTTATGTCAAGCCAAAACCCATCTTCATCAAGGGCAGGTACCGACTGAAGGAGGCGATCGCCTCCATTCGCCTGCATTGTTGACAAAGTGCCGACTATAATTGAACGTCCAGTGTCAGCGTCAAGGCGAGATTCAACCTGTACGCCTTGTCTGAGGATACGTTCGAGGCCACATTGAAGCTCCTTTCCAGCGACAAAGACTGGACTTGATGGGTTGGTGCTCAGAGCAATGATGCTGGAAACTGGCTTATGAAGACTGCGCAAGCCCTCGGATAGAGGTGCATAGCGCAGCCAAGCGTCAATTCCAGTCTCTGGGTGAAGCATTCTCAAGGCTTTTGGGATGTTTGTTACTAGACGCAGACTTCTCTGTTGAACTCGTGATCCATGAAGGAGGTCGAGGGATTCCAGCTCTTAAGAGCATGACCAGCCACGGATTGATTGCAAGGAGCGATTTCGGCGGATAACTTTGGGCAATTGAGATGTCATGCTTGGAGCACATGTGAACGCAAACCATGATAATGGAGAATATCGTATGTCAGGCTGAGGAATCAGGGTCCAATGGCAACACACGCACCTCATTAGCTGAGCGGCCAGATTGAGCGGGTCTCGCTCGGCATCTGGCAGCCGATTCTTACGCTAAAGCGGGTAAAAGCACAGAATATGAGTGACACTTTAATCCCCCACGCAGTCTCCTTCGGCATTTCGTAGCCGATTTCTATACGAGGCCCGGTTAAATATGCGGGATGAAAGAGGGGAGTTGACGTTGCATTACCCCAACCCCGCACTAGTTCCAACGTGGTCTTGCGCAGATCGTGGTTTTAGCCAGGGTTACCCTGCAGATCGGCATTCTCTCCATGAAATACAACCCATGGCCGAGAAACAACCACGTTGAGTACCCAAGTTCTAAGAGGAATGCCTTCGCGTTAAAGGTTCAGCTGAGCGTGTATACGGAGCCTGAAGTGTGACCCATGTTTAGCACGCCCTTTGAGTTAACCATAAAGAAACAGTTGTCTCTTCCAGACAAAGATAGAATCTCAAACTTATTAATCTGCATCTGCAGGCAATGAAGACTGGCTAAAGGTATAGTCATTTGAGTGCAAGGCATTGTAGAGGGCAAAGCTAGCCTTAAAATGAGGAACTAATATAAAACTGAAAGAATGGATTGCTATATTTGTAACTTAACTATACCTTCCTATCTAAAACTAAATAGATTACAGTAACTAGTAAGCTTACTTCCTGAAGCCTCAAACCCCTTAACCTCTCAAAGACTTGAATTCATTCTTTATGCTCAACACCCAGCTTCTCATCAATATCGATATTGCTATCGAATTCGTAGCCCTTGAACTCTCGAGCAGATAGATCTTTTGTGAACAGAATATCAAGCTCCTCGTACGTGCGGCCTTTCAACTCAGGAAGACGGAACCAAGCCCAAATGGCGCAGAGGATACAAAAGCCTGCAGCCAGAAAGGCAGACTTGCCCTTCCAGTTTGCAGCGGTGGGGTTAAGTATATGAGGAACAACGCATGTGGCAGCAATATTGATGACGTTGTAGGCATTACGAGCCAGGCCAATCGTCTTAGAGCGCAGGCGTGTGGAGGAGACCTCGGCGACGATGATGTAGGCGATTGGACCAATGGTCATTTCGTAGGTAGAGTACCAGACGTAGTAGAAGGCCGCAGAGACGCCTCCTGTGGCACTGCTTTGGTGAGGGATAGCGACGAAGCCAATTACAAACATAGCAGCGGACATAAAGAGGCAGCCCCAGATGTAAATTGATCGCCGTCCATGTCGCGCGATGATGAAAACAGACAGAAGGACGGTGACAAAGTGTAGACCACCTTGGCCAACAGTCAATTTGTAAGCATTCTTGGTCGACATGCCGGCTTGTTCGAAAAAGTAAGTGGCATAAGAGGAGACACCGAAGCCAACCAGGACTTGACTAGCCCAGGCAACACAGGCAATTTCCGTACGCCAGAGGTTGGAGCCCCTGACGCAGTCGAGATACGAAGCTCCCTCTGTGATGCTGCGCTCCAGCTCTGTGGTTTCCACCATGAGAGACAGCTGGTTCTGAAGCTCCTGGTCTGACATCGATGTAAGCCTCTTTAGGGATTTCTTGGCTTCCTCCAATCTTCCACTGCGGACCAACCACCAAGGAGACTCGGGGCAAAAGAACATCAGAGGTGCGATGATGACAGGCCATACCCACTGCACGGCAAAAGGAATTCTCCAGGCCCAGATACTCGTGTTGCCAACAAGTGAGTCCAGGACAGCGTAAGAAAGGAGCTGACCAATGCCCCAGCATAGGACAACATATGTCTCAAGGTACGCACGAAGGACAACCGGCGCAACTTCAGAGGCATACGCAGGTCCCATTGTCGTGAAGACACCCCATCCCAGTCCACAAAGTAGTTGACCAACGAACAGAACCTCGACTGACGGGGCAAAAAAGGAGATGAAGATGGTTCCAGTCAGCCAGAATAAAGAGATCAGAAGAGTCTTTTTGTGTCCGATCCTCTCCGTCATCCACGTGTTGAAGAAAATACCAACAATGCCTCCCAGGGAACTGGCCAAGCCAAGAGCTGTCTGCCACTTGGGCTCGAGCTGGTAGGTACCTGGCTTCGCAGGGTTGGGGACGCCGAAACGCTGTTGGAAGTTGGGAAAGGCGAAAAGTGATCCAAGCAGGGCTGTGTCGTAACCATCCATAATGATTACAAGCGACACAACGCAGGACCAGAAACAGGCCTTGGGGTATTTCTGGATGGCCTGGCGGATGCTGAGGGAATGTTCTGCCTCTGTAGCAGCGCGAGCCTCAGCAGAGGTGTCGCCTGTCCAGCCATGATGGCCATCTGGTGGCGCCGTCTCGATGGTATCGGCGCGCTTTTCTGCCATACTGTTTCTATTGTTTCAGTATGCTTGACGAGTTGATTTGAAGTAGGCGCAGGATGGGAATGGTGAAGTCAAGAAATGCACTACTAGATTCTGTCAAATTGATAGACACACAAAAGCTATTAGCAACGATCCAGATAAATGAGGTAGGATCTTCGTCTTCTTCATATACAATGATGCCCAAGGATTCAGCTGGCCCCACTCTAACGTGGTAGCAGAAGCATATTCAGGGTTATTTTAGATATGGCCCATGGGGAAGTGGACTACTCGCTCTTCGGCAAAGACGGCACCGTAGACTGACTCTGAGCATGCAGGGATTAAAGGCGCCCAGGTTTTTGAAGGGCTGGTTTGATTCGATTTAGCCTATTGTTCGTATCAGAGTTAAAAGAACACAAGGTAAAACCAACAAGGAGACACTTATGGACATGATGAGCGGTTATTTGATAGGAGAGTCGGTAGTTATCGGCGCAAGAGTTAACGCATCCAAGCCAAGTCCGGGGGAAAGTGGAGACATTTGCGGGGGTGGAGCTTGTCAAGGGCCGGCAAACTCGGCACTGAAGAAGCACATACTAAAGACGAAAATGTTCCCCCACAGTCGCAATCGATGAAGATTGACTTTGATTCTGGTCCGGGGATGTTGGCTATTGTGCGGGGTATTAGATAGACGAAAGGCGAGCTCGAATTTAACCAGAACTCTGGTTAAACTCATCAAGAGTACCTACAACCACTATGCTTGCTGTTCCTGTTCACCTGACTAACAGCTCTAACGGCTAATGAAAAGGCCACCTATATAGCCTATTGAAGACTATCTAAGTAATATTGTAGTTAATGGGATGATGACGCTGCATCAAATGGTCCGGTGAGCATGCCGATGCCAGACGCCTTGGATGATGTGAATGTCCAGGGGTCGATCAAGCAAGGTATGCACGCCGAGGTAAAGACAGCTCAGCATTCTGAGTATCTATAAGAAGTGTAGCGGAATGATTATTCTTGCTGATTGGCAGAGAAGCAACCCAGTTCATGGCAGGTTCCTCTCCGAAGCCAAACAAAGCTGATTCTTACATATATCTTTCTCCCTACCATTTCACCTTATCTTGAACAGTCATGGGTCCGATAGCTTGCAGTCTTGCCGCCCTGAACCTCCTGGGCTACATAGCCCCAGCCTTCGTGGCGGCCTTACCCACGGACTCAAACTCGGACTCTGAAGTCTTGATTTCTGTGAATGGTCACATCAAACACCAAGAGCTTGACGGATTTGGCGCTTCGCAAGCATTCCAGCGGGCCGAAGACATTCTTGGAAAAGACGGTCTGTCTACAAAAGGGACTCAGCATGTACTGGACTTACTGTTCAGTAAGGATATCGGTGCAGGCTTTTCCATCCTGCGTAATGGCATTGGCTCAAGCAACAGTTCTGACAAGAACTTTATGAACTCAATCGAGCCCTTTTCACCAGGCTCACCTGGAGCAAAACCACACTACGTCTGGGACGGTTATGACAGTGGTCAGCTCGCCGTCGCTAAAGAAGCATCCAAGAGAGGATTGAAGTTCCTTTATGGCGATGCTTGGTCCGCCCCAGGGTACATGAAAACAAACCATGATGAAAATAATGGAGGGTATCTATGCGGAGTAACAGGCGCTACCTGCCCTTCTGGCGACTGGAAGCAGGCCTATGCAGACTATTTGTTGCAGTGGGTTGAGTTCTACCGCAAGTCAGGCGTCAAGGTCACCAACCTGGGGTTCCTTAACGAGCCTCAGTTCGCCGCTTCCTACGCTGGCATGCTATCCAACGGCACACAAGCTGCTGACTTCATACGCGTGCTGGGCAAGACAATCCAAAAGCGAGGTATTCATGAACTCACTATCGCTTGTTGTGATGGCGAGGGTTGGGACCTGCAAGAGGACATGATGGCTGGCTTGACTGCTGGACCTGATCCTGCGATCAACTACCTCAGCGTCGTTACTGGCCACGGATACGTTTCACCACCGAACCATCCACTTTCAACAACAAAGAAGACATGGCTCACCGAGTGGGCTGATCTCACAGGCCAGTTCACGCCCTACACATTCTACAACAACAGCGGCCAGGGTGAAGGTATGACCTGGGCTGGCCGTATCCAGACAGCTCTTGTCGATGCCAACGTCAGCGGGTTTCTCTATTGGATCGGAGCCGAGAACTCGACCACCAACAGCGCTCTTGTCAACATGATCGGCGACAAGGTCATTCCGTCCAAGAGGTTCTGGGCTTTTGCATCCTTCAGTCGATTTGCTCGCCCTGGTGCTCGTCGCATCGAAGCCACAAGCTCTGTTCCTTTGATCACAGTCAGTTCATTTCTCAACACCGACGGTACTGTCGCGACACAGGTGCTTAACAATGACACGGTTGCTCGCAATGTTCAACTCGTTATTTCTGGCACGGGCGGAACTCCTCATAGCTTGAAGCCATTTCTGACAGATAATTCTAATGATTTGACTGCTTTGGGGCACTTGAAGGCTACTGGAAAGGGTTCTTTTCAGACTACAATTCCTCCTCGATCTCTTATTAGCTTTGTTACAAGTCCCTAGTTACGATTAATATTACTTGAAGAAGATGTCTAAAAGGACTCTTTTTAATCAATTTGACCATGTCTAGTCTGTTGATGAAAATTTCCTAACAATCTGGTTGGACTACTTATTTCGGCTTAGTTGCACACCGTCATACTCGGCGTGCCGAAAGCCGAGCCATGTAAATAGCTCACAGCAAGAGCATTCTGTCTTTAACACCGATAAATTGCTTATCCAATATTCTACTTCTCGAAACTCCTGGAATGATATGCTGTCTCACGTATCCTCGGCCTTCTACCACATGTTAGAATCCCAATGGCCTCCCGTAATCTCCTTATTCTTGCGGCCTTTCGGCTCGTCTTAGCGGCTTCTTCCACTACCGCAGACACTACTAGCGCAACTACCTCCACCGACCCTTTTGTCCTTGCTTCTGATCTTTCTTCAGTCCCAGACTGCGGTATAAAGTGTATCTGGACATCCGGGAAGAAGATTGGATGCGCCGGCACTGACCTAGAATGCATGTGCTCGCATAGCGACGCGTTTGCCGACCATTTTGAACAATGCCTGGGGAACGAGTGCACTATTAAAATATTCAAAAGTGAGTCAACAACAGAGGTGTGAGGCGTCATCTGACGGTAACTGTATCAGGCCTCTGGGACGTGCGCCAACAGATCTGCGATACGGTGAAAGGTAGCTCTGATTCTGCTGCCTTGGCATCAGCCTCGGCTGTGATTGCGTCCGACATGTCCCAAGAAACTGGGAATGGGGCCGCGCGTTTGACCCGAGCAGGTATACTCGGTGCTATTACCTGGAGCGCTGTGGTCATATGGAAATTTGGGTATTAGATTGGAAGCTGGAAAATGTCACGAAGCTCTTAACATTGCAATATGCGTAAGGTTCAACGCCTTCAACAGAAGCATTTCCCGGCACCTATCTACAGTCTCTGCTCTATCTTTCACCGCACAACCTGATACACTGCTACACCAAAATCACCCTGGCACCAAGACTCTCCATAGCTTCCCGCCATCCGAAATATTGACCCGGGTGCATTCTTCGAAGTCTCCAACACTCCTCCATGACAATAAGACCTTTCCATGTTATTCCAGGGGCCTGCGCTTCTTTCAGCACCCGATCGAGGATTTGACGAAACCGGTGATGTTGTGACTCGCTCATAGCCATACATCCGGTGATAGTATACGGCCAGGCTATCCGCATCAGCAGACGTGTAGGGAGAGCCTCAAGCTTCTCGAGGCAAATGTTGACGAAGGTCTGATCGATACTTCCGTGCTCGGATATGACTGGAGCAATTGTAACTTGTAAGAAGACTTTGGCACCATAAGCCCAGATGAGGCTAATCATTGCAACATCAAGGTCTAGACCTGTAGTTACACAGAGCAGGCTCTCAATATCTCCTTGAAGAGCCTGGCAGACATGGTCAAGTTGTTGTTCTAGTTCGCAGTATTGTAGTTGTAGTCCCGGTCCTGCAAAGTCCTGGCGCATTTCGCCTTGGTGCATCAGCTGCAATTGCTCAAGTCTTGCAATTCTGGAGACAATTGCAAAGACTTGGCTCTGACAGCCCATAAAGTCTTGGGTTCTGATTGTACTAAAATCTAGAAGTGACAGATAGTCGAAGGCGCAAGGGCAGTATGACACCGCACCAAAAGTAGACGTAGCTAGAACATCAATCAAAATAAAGTTGTAGATGGAAAGTTGCAGCGATCGTCGTCGTACATCACCTTCAGCAAAGCTAGACAATACGTCTGCTATCACTGATGTTGAAGTGCGATTCTCGAGTGGAACAGAAGTCTCGATATGGTTCAAGACCTTCCTTGCGGCCTGGTGATGGACCTCCCATTGACCCTGGAGCATACTGAAGATCTCGAGCGTCTCCAAATGGGCGATGACATCAACAAGGTGGATCCCAGCCCAAACAAAATCTTCCACTGGCAACGGGTTTATGAGAGAAAACCGATCGACCTCTCCCCGAAGTATCGAAATAGACCGGCTCTGTAGCCTGCTCACTCTTGGACACAGTCCAATCTCATTTACACTAGCCCGTTGAGTCAATGAGTGCTCGAAGCAGGCGCTGACACTGAGTGCTGAGCTAAACAAGTCGTCACGGCTGATGATCCGATTGAGCATCCAATTACGTTCAGCGTTGCTTTCCAGCTTACAGAATGTATGCGTAAGTGGATGTATGACATCGAGGAACAGCATGAGCAGTCTCGTTTCTTCTCGTGAAGAGTCTTCAGGTCCGGGCTGTAGACTTTGCATTCTGCTGTCCCACCAGATGGTATCGGGTTGTCGCTGCCAAATGTTGATCCCACTTGTTAACTGAATAATGGATGGTGTTGAGAAGATGTCGCAATGGAATGCGCCCAATAAGGTCCCATGGGCACTTGGGAAGTGGTGAGGCCCGTACTGGTTGCTGTTGCTCCCTGAGTCGGGCGGCAAGAGTCCCATCGCACCACAAGTAGTGTCTCTGGAATCCAGCTTCCTCGAGACCTTGTACCGTAGCTCAGCGACAGTCCGTAGAGCTCTCGCTTCATTGGACTCCAGGACATCTTTCCATGAGGCCTTGTCACGGATCCAAGATGGTGGCGGCACGTTGAACCCGTAGCATGCAAGGTCTCTTGACTGGCAAGCACTGCATGCTGGTAGCTCCTCGTCGCACTTCTTCTTCCGAATCCTGCAGGTAAGACATCCCTTACGACTGCGCGTCCCATCTGAGATCGCTTGTTGCTGCTCCCTTTGCGCCATGATGTCTCATTGCTGATCTAGGTCCGCGAAGCAGGAAGCTTGAGAAGCCATGTTGTTTTTAGTTGGGCTGGCTTATCTACCCATGAAAGACGTCATGTTGGCCTTCATTCTGTTGAGAGCCGAGTTTCTCAGAAGCATAAGCTGCTGCATAGTGTCATGCAGTAAGCGTGCCGCAAATGGCTCGTATTGTTGCGCCGTTACCAGAACCAATGGGAATCGCACACTCCATGCCGGACTAATCACTAGGCCGAGATAAGCGTCATGGTTGACGCCAATCAGCCATGCCATTGGCTGATCCAGACGCGATCATCATCCGTTGCCTTAGCTCAATTGACTGCGCTTAAGCTAAACCCTTTGGGGATCCCATTCTTACAGCGCATCGAGACGAGACTCCTTGTCACTACATGGTCAGGGACATGCAATAAAATCTAGGTTTTCGATCCTGAGTGACAAAAAGACTTGGTCAGATCTAGGTAGACTTAATATAATTTAGTATAGACTTGGAGGATCCTAGATTGAGTATTTTTAGCTCCTCGGTTTGATGTCAGACGTCTTCTTGCACCCCCTGGGCAGCCAACTCAGCTATAAGTAGCAATATAAGTCTCAAGTCATTCCACTGGGCGTTCGATTGAACACTGTTCATTATTGATTCATCTTCAGAGCTCCACCTGTCACGCATCCCTCACAGATAGAGATATCATGTCGTGCCCTCAATGCTTTTCCGGCCATGTCAATCCAGGCGCTCCTACTGGTCGTTGGGATACCGTTCATGGCCTTCGCACCTACATTGCAGAACCCCCGGCTAACAAGACTGCGAAAGCTATCATCGTCATAATTCCTGACGCGTTCGGTGTCGACTTTGTTAACAATCAGATTCTGGCGGATCATTATGCCTCAGCTGCCGACTATTTGGTTTACCTACCTGATTTTATGAATGGTAAGCGTGGCTTCTGCTCGATATTACCAGATCAAAACAGCTCATGAGGTTCTTCGTAGACAGTGCTGCACCAGTCAGGACCATGATCAACATGGCACACCTCTGGGATGAGACTGGATCCTGGTTGTCTAAACCGTGAGCTTCTACCCTCCTACCCTAAGGCCGAGAGTTTGCGTCACCCGACTGACCGACAATTAGGTACTACGTCCTTGCCACCATGCTGGACTTTGTGCCATTTCTGATTCGATGCCGCTTCAGTGTTTGTTGGCCAAGAGTGACTGGCTTCTTACAAGAACTCCAACAAGGTAAAGGCGCGGGTCTTCCTGTTGGGATTGCGGGTTTCTGCTGGGGAGGACTGCACGCTATCAAACTCACCCACGACACAGCGGAAACTAAAACGGCTAGTGGTCGCGCCCTAGCAGATGCAGTCTTCACTGCCCATCCAAGTTGGGTTGATGTCGTCCAAGATATAAGCAATGTCGCACGTCCTCTCTCAATTGCGATTGGCGATGATGATGCCGTGATGGGAATGAAGGAAGTGCGACAAGTCGAATCAATCTTGGAGGGTAAGGATGTTGATACAAGCGTCGTTATTTACCCGGGAGCAAAACATGGGTTCTCAATTCGCGCAAGCAGGGCAGAGCCTGACTCAAAGGAGACGCGACAGGCAGAGGAAGCCGAAGAACAGGCAATTGCCTGGTTCAAGAAGCAATTTGATGTTATAGCATAGCCTGAAATACACTTCAAAACTCAGCTTATTCACGAAAATCAATGTATCAGCCTTTCATACAGGTCTTGGATCACAATGTCTACACCCAATGTCCAGAATGGGCATGTGATTCACCAGAGCTTAGAAGGAGCTTATAATAGACTTAAATTAAAAAAGGGGCTATTTTGTGTGCCAGGATTGTCTTTTGATAACACAATTTATTGTCTCCAAGTTGAACAGCCGGGACATTCGAAGCAAGATGGGTCGTCCCAGACAAGATCGTAATTATGCCTATCCAGAAAATCACCTGGCGCGAGAGTCGTGCTTGTAAACATGCACCTACCATCCCTGTACCCAGAGCCCATGCACCCGTTCATCTTCCGGCATATAGCAGCACATTTTCCTGATGAACCCTGGTCAGGATAACTGCCAAGAGCGCCAAAAGTCCCAGGCAACATTCCCGAGTAATTGCACAGAACGCCATCCGCACTTACACGCGTGCAAGAATCACCAGGCTTGTAGTTGCACGTTGGACTCTTGGGAAGAGGTGCATTGCTGGGGACGCAGGTCGGACACGTATAACAGGATCTATGGCTCCAAACACTGTTCTTGGGGTCTAGCCCAGGATCGTCGTAGTTTGGATCGGGATCCGCAAAGTCGGATGTCTTTATCTTGGTTGCTGTAAAGAGACAGTGGTTCTCCATATCAAAGTAGCCAGAGGATTCACAGTTCTCCAGGGTGTCGCAGATGGCTGCGCACTGCTCTCCGTTCTCCTGCATAGGATACATTGAGCGAGGGACTGTCCATGACTCTCCTAAAAAGACGCCTCCACCAATGCAGACATAAGGGTTGTTTTCGACGCTTGATTGGTTGATCTCACACTCTTGGCCGCGGTTGTTGTGGCAAACACCTGTTGGCTGAGTAGCTTTAGTGGTTGTGGTGAAGCTGGTAGGTTCGAGAACTAGGGTAGTCGTAGGAATCACCGTTGTCGATGTGTCGGCTGAACTGCAGCCGCAAGTGAAACACTCCATACCGAACCAATGGACCATTTGGCTGTCTCTTCCGTCGCGTATTTCCTCTCGGGTGACCAGAGTATTGGAGAAGAAACACTTGCCAGAGAGTCTCTGGAATCCAGCTGACAAGCATCCAGGAAGAGTCTTGCAAATTTCGGCACACTCATCGTTGCTGCCGTACAAGTGCGTTTGAATCGCACCAACTTCTTCACCAGGAAGGGTATAAATAGCACCACTATTCGTGAAAACGCCATTGAGATCGCAACCGAAGTCATCGAGATGTGCGTAGTAGTCGTTAATCATCTCACATGTTTGCTTGCAGGCAGAGTCTGTCGTATGAGAAGGCTCTTCTGTAGTGACAGATTGAGATGTCGAGCCAATCTTCTCTGATGCTGAGCTAGTTGTCTCGGCCTTGCTGGTTTCCTCAGCAGCTAGCGAGGTCGAGGATGCACTGACGACGGTAGTATCGGTGTTTCTTCCCGAGGTAATCTCAGTCGAAGATGTTGTTGTAATCTCGATGCTCTCTGACGCAGCACTGGATGCTTTAGGATCAGAGCTAGTGGACTTTGCCTTAGTGGCAGCCGACGAAGTGACCTCTAAAGAAGATGTTGCAATGGGTGTCGTTGCGCTCGTTCTTTCCAAGCCGTCGGTGCTGGTTGATCCGCTTTGACCTGTTGTGAGGGTAGGGGACTCTTGAGCCCTGATCGCCGTCGTAGTCTCGACAGGATCGATTGGAGGGCTCCCACCCAAGTCAAGCTTGAAATTGTCAATCGTGTCTGGGGTAACCTGGTCCGAGATGAAGATGGAGTCGACTAAGATCGACGAGGCACCACCACCAGAGCATGTCAGTGATATAGCAAAGCTTGGTAAGTCAGAAAGTGCCTCAACCTGCCTCAGTACCCTGGCCCACGACGGTCCTGAGCTAGAAGCAGGTTGAGAATAGAACTCTGAATTGCCAAATGCCGCGCTTGCAACACACCCTTGGCTTCCAGCTGACCTAATGAGATAGAAGAATTGGATAGTGTACTTCTTTCTCGGGACCGATCGTACAGTCTGGAAGATGCTGGCAAAAGAGCCAAAGAAGCTTCGCTTGGTGACATCCCCATTAGCACTCAAAGCTGCGCAGCCATCATCGAGGCTGCCATCAACACGGTAGCATCCGCCTTGGTGGAACTCGGCATTACCCGAGGCGCCGAAGTTGGTGAGGCCACTTGGGCTATTGGGGTCGCGACTGGCGAAGGAGCCTCCTGAAATAGCGTTGGTGATGATTATGTCTTCCTCTTGAGTGGTTGTCGATGACTGGGGAAGAGTCAAACTGGGAACTTCGGTAGTCTCAGCAGATGAAGTGATGGCGAGGCTATTGAGGTTTGTATGGCTGTCTGTCGAAGTCTCGGAAACATCGATTGTCGCAGCCGATGATGTTGCAAAATGGCTGCTCACCGTGGCTCGGCTGCTAGGCTTGCATGGACCACCAGCAGCAAAACCATACAGGCCCAAGGACACGAGAGCAATCTTGGACAGCATCGTGTAAGAAAACTATCAGGTAAAAAGAAACCGTGAGGGCATGCAAACGTCTAGAAGAGAATTAAACGGCGATTTAACTATCTATACATAACCCCTGAAGTTGGGAAATGCTTACTGACTCACTAGACTCATTTCTACAAACTATTTAGCTCGTGGCGGTCAATAGCCATTTCTTTCAACAGCATTTGAGATGGCTAGCTGTCGCTATTGCCAACTATTGACAGATTCAGTGACTTGTACCCATGCAGAAACAGGTCTGGACCATAGATCACTAGCCACATTGGTCAATCGCAAGAACGAGACGCCAATCAAGATTGGACACAAGCTCCACTTGTGATTTCTTGTTCGCGTTAGTGGATGTAGCTCAAAGTGGCGCCAGATAAACGCTCAGCCTCTAGGCATTCTCACCTGCGACTGGCAAAAGAATCTTGTCCGAATGATGTTCAGCCATCCGATGTCCATGAATCTGCTCGTGCGTTGCTTACGCGATACACAGCAAGAAATGGTCGTTCCGGCATCACTCACCATAGCGCTGTGTACGATCTGACCCGATGACAAATATCGTAGTGTAAGAATACTAACTGCTCCAGTTTAATTACGGCCGTCACCGTCCAATTTGGTGAATTCGTTTTGATGCTTATTAAACATAACCTTGCAATAAATGAACTCATCGATTCAGTGGCCAAAAGAGAAACCATGTGGACTCGTTCAATGGTTTCGCAGTTGTGAACGGATCTACGAGGGCAACATCAAGCTGCCATATGGGAAACAAATAGACCAAGGTAATCATCAACAGGCATGATTTCTTGATACGGGTACCGACAAGGTTCACTACTAATTCAATTTATTGGCGTCGCTTCCTTTAGCCATGAACGCCGGGTATAGTCTTAAATGCACCATCACTCAATCATCTTGTTATTCAAGATCTTTGATGCTGAGCATATCCTTCCGAAAAGCAGGCCAGTACTTCTCCTTGATCCACGCACCCAAACTTTGCAACGAAATGAGCAACTTGTACAAGTCAAATGCATTATATGTGCTCCCAAGCGGCAACCGATGATACGTCGTCGACTTTCCGTCCTGCAGTGTCGACGCCACGAAATACCAGTCATGATCTTGCACAATGATCCCAGCCAGAAACTCAATCGCCTCGATGTTCCCTCGGAGGGACCGCCATTGCGCAGCATGCCAGGTACCGATCTGAAGGAGCGCCTTCTCCCAGCTGACCTGACGCTTAGTCTCGATCGAGAGGGCGATAGGGTTCTTGCAGAGGTCGCCCCAGTCTGTATGGTTGATTGACAGGCCAGGCCGCGTCTTGATAGCATCGTCAATCTTCTGGCGTTCAAGACCGTCCTTTGGAGTCTCGATGCAAATGCAAAAGTCAATGCATTTAGACGATGTGCCGAAGGGTTTGTACTCAGGTATGATGTGCGCAGTGGTGCAGTATCTGTAATCACCAACGGAAGCATCGTTTGCCTCTCGGAAAGCAAAGTCGAGAACGCACCGATGAACTTCCATGTTCCAAGAAGCTTCACTGTGACGGCCAAATTCGCATTTGGTGGCGCTCTGCAAAACCTGGTGGATGAACGAAGGGGGAGGAATTCGCCAATTGCTTGTATGCTTATCGGGATCGTAAAAAGCGAATTCCGGTATGTTACGCAGGCCCTGAAGCTCAGGCTTCAACGTTTGGGGAACAAGCGCAAATCCGTAACCGATGGTAAGAAGCTGCTGATGTAAATCTTGGAGCGAAGGCGGTAACTGATCCATAAAGTCATCGAATTTGAAGTCGTCGAACCCCGTCTTTTGCGTCGCAGCATAGCGCAGTTGTTTGGTGGGTGATGATGTGCCAGAGACTCCAGATGACGCGTACGAGGTTGAAGACTCGCGGTCCAGACTCGGAGCTCCCTGCCTCAAGCCTCTTGATGATGCCCTGGGGGTATCCTCAACAGCACCATCTTCGTCTGAGTGAATAAGACCTTGATCGTGGGTCGACCTTCTGCGCTTCCTTGGCATTGAATTAATACCCTGTGCATTTACCTCGTTGTCGAAGCGGCTATCTTGAGATGATCCTGGAGGAGTCGGGATGCGATAAAATTGACTGTCGCAGTCTGATTTGGTGTTGATTATTTTACGTCGCTTGCGTTGATGTTCGGACTCTTCGGTGGGAAAGGAATCTTCTTCAATTGAATTGATCCACGACCATACACGACCGTATCTGGGAGTGCGAGTGTTTTGGACCCTGAGGCTGGTCATCTCTCAATTGCGCACGCTGAATGAAGACGATGATGTATTGTTGATGGTCAAAACATTTCCGAGTAGACCTCATTTGGTCATCATGGTGGGGTAGCGTTGTTGGAGGGGCAACGTCACGAAACGGTGAAAGTGGTTTAGCGTCTTCACTCCACCGTTATCTGAAATACTTTATTTAGTACAAGAGTTTCTGCACTTATTAAGTACTCATGATAAGCTGATGCGACAGGTTCTTTGACTTTTCTCTGTGAACTCCAGTCTCCAGATCGAAACAGGTTATCCGGCTTGTGTGAAATGAATACTTGCCTATAGAAAAAATCCCTTACTTCAAGTAAAATCCGTCTGTAGTAATTGTTATGGAGCAGGTTAGAGAATGTTTGTCGCAGCTTGCCCATTGAGATGCAGGGTAGTCCTAATTTGCAATTAAGTAAGAGTAAGAGATTAATGTTACTGGAAATAAAAGTAGGCAAGGGGATAAAATAAAACTTAAGACCTTGATCCTAAGTAAGAAAAGGCATTTAGTAAACTTAGTAAACTTAGTATAAATTGAGAATGTCTTAGACTAGTACGTCAGTTCAACGTCAGAAGTCTTCGTGCACCTTTTGGTAGGCTAACAGGCTTTACAGACCTTTAATGAGCTGTCTGTTGCTTGTTTAGGCGCACGAGCTCAAGGGTGGGCTCGGAAGAAAGAACAACTCGCTCCGAAAGGTATCATAAGATTCGACATGGCTCTCGTGCCGCCTGATGGTTTGGCTCAGGTAACTTCACACCAGAAGTGAACTCAGGATCGCAACAAACTGCAAGAAGCGGTTTCTTGCCAAAATATAACCAAGACCCCGATCCTTTGAGCTTTGTGCATACAAGCCTGCACTTACTGAAGAGGTGTACTAGGGTACGCACAATCAGAAGTAGAAGAGTACGACTTCTTTGCTTGTTGGGGTTGCCTTCTTTTGATGTAATTTGTCAAATTACCGCCACAACTGCGCATCTTGGCCATAATTGGAGAGAATACGACGTCCCTCAGATAATCTGAATCTGCGCTTCAGTCATAATTAAACAAACGTGGTGTTCCTCAGGTGACCAGATGCTCTATAATGCGCTCCAATCGTGGCTCGACCGAGTGCCGTATTTTCCAGATGATCTGCAGTATCTGTTACCTATGACAAGAGCAAACCCCAGGTTCCCCAGATGACTTTCGATATGTCAGAGCTATAACTAGAGCGGATGTAGTCTTCCCCAGACGCTTCAAAATGCGCTCCAATCAAGCCTCAATCAAATGCCGTTTTTTCCAGATGATCTGCAATAAATGCCGACTTCCCCAGGTTATCAACAACGCGCCCCAATCAGGTGAGTCGCGCTAGTACCTAAAGTTCGAGCCGGTTCAACACCAAGTAAGAAGCTGCCAAATATTAATAGGATAAAAGCTCAATGATGCCCTCTACGGCTTCTTATTAACTACACAGATCGTTTCACATCACCCTACATGCAAATTACTTCTATGCCCGTTCACCAATATGACTTTCCGCAAAACCTCTTACCTTCTTGCTGGACTTGCAGTTACTAGCAAGTCAGCTATTGGTTCACATGCCCTTTCGGGGCCATGCGATATCTATGCTGCCGGGGGAACTCCTTGTGTTGCGGCATTCGGAACCACGAGAGCATTATACGGGTCATACAGCGGCCCGCTCTATCAACTCCAACG
Source organism: Fusarium sp. NRRL 53293 (assembly GCA_013759125.1). Taxonomy (NCBI): domain Eukaryota; kingdom Fungi; phylum Ascomycota; class Sordariomycetes; order Hypocreales; family Nectriaceae; genus Fusarium; species Fusarium sp. NRRL 53293. Next base: position 77,996 of record JABSTN010000311.1, on the reverse strand, counting down.
AGGTTCTGACGGCAAAACTACCGACATTGCCCCTATAAGTCCCGGTGGCGTGGCAGACGTCTCGGTGCAGGATACGTTCTGTGCCAACACCACTTGTGCCATTCCCATCATCTACGATCAGTCTGGCAAGAAGAACCATCTTACCAGGGCACCTCCAGGCGGTGGCTCTAAGGGCCCTGCCCCTGGACAGTATGATGATATTGCGGCCGCTTACGGCGCTCCGGTGCTCGTAAACGGACAAAAGACATATGGTATCTTTGTGCACTCCACAGTTGGTTACAGAAATGATAAGACCACCAGCGTTGCCGTTAAGAATGAGGCTGAGGGTTTATACGCGATCTTTGATGGGACTCATTACAATGACAAGTGCTGCTTCGATTTTGGCAATGCCGAAACTACAGACCACGCCGACGATAATGGATCGATGGAGGCCATCTATTTCGGTGATGATACTATGTGGGGTTCAGGTGCTGGTTCTGGCCCCTGGGTTATGGCTGATATGGAAAATGGCCTGTTTTCGGGCCAAGGATCGGGCTATAACCCAGGCGACCCATCCATCGGGTCACGGTTTGTGACTGCCTTTCTCAAAGGCGACTCAAGTAACTTGTGGTCTCTTCGCGGTGGTAATGAAACGGCAAAATCTCTATCTACCTACTACAGCGGGCCTCGCCCTAACGGGTACTATCCCATGGACAAACAGGGTGCAATCGTTCTTGGTATTGGCGGAGATAACGGTAACTTGGACCAGGGGACTTGGTACGAAGGGGTTCTTACATCAGGCTATCCATCTGATAAGACCGAGGATGCAGTCCAGGCCAATATTGCGCAGGCTGGATTCACCGCAACCTCTCTGGCAAATGGCCCACCACTTAAGGTTGGGTCTACGATCACGATCAAGGCGACAACTCCTGGTTTCACAAACAGATATCTAGCCCACGATGGCTCCACCGTCAACACGCAAGTTATCTCCTCCTCTAGCGATACATCCACAAAGCAGAAGGGTAGCTGGGTTGTACGACAAGGCCTTGTTGCCTCCGCTCTGGGCTGTCTATCTCTAGAGTCCGTCGATACTCCAGGTTCTTTCATTCGCCATAGTGGCTTCAAACTCTATATCAATGCCAACGATGGAAGTAAGCAATTTTCAGAGGATGCGACTTGGTGCCCGCAGCAGAGCTTTGATAGCACAGGTTCTAACGCTCTGCGATCATGGAGCTATCCTACTCGATACTTTCGCCACTATGACAATACTGGCTATGCGGCGATGGATGGTGGATGGGAGGATTTTGATGCTAGTACTGACTTTACTGAAGATGCTAGCTGGCTTATAAGTAGCTCGTTTCAGAATTAATTTCCAACCCCTTGGCTAGCAATTAACCTTCTCAGGCAACAGAACAGGGCGTTAACCATATCTCAATAATAATACAATACCTACATTAATTAACACATAACTTATCGTTTGAAGCTATCTTCAACCTTGCTCACCATAAAACACCTGTAGCCATTTACAAGGGCTTTCAATATCGCGACTGCATAGCCAATTTTCCCCAACACGGGAGACGAAGCCCAGATCTAATGTGACACGATTGACCTTCCTAGAAGAAGAAACAGAAACCCGGTAGGATGGTAAACTTAGTCTACATCACGACGATAAAAATTGTCAACAGCTCGAGTTAAGTGAGAATGAGCCTACCCAGAGTTACTACGAGATGTGTACTCTTAACTCAGGCTTAGCAAAGTCAATCCAACTTTCCAATAATCTGCCAACACCAATCCTTCGGCAAAAACCATCGCTAGGATCATCAAAGGGCGCAATGAGTAGAGCATAATACTCAAGGTCCTGCATCCTGCATCCCTCATCTTTTGACTTTTCGCGCCCAACAATAACGCAGAGCTTACGTACACCCGGCGGCGGCTTTCCTTCGTCGTAAATGACCTTTCCCTGCGCCTCGGCTAATTCCAGATCGAACATCTCCCTTGCGTGGGCAGTAAGATCGATTCTTCCATTTAGTTCTCCCGTATGTAATGAGAATGAGGTAGAGTCTGATTCCATGGTCGTCCATGGCGATTGGATCCTTCCTTCTGCAGTGTTGTATGTCCATCGAACATGGTCAAAGGGTATGTCAAAGTATGTGATGGGTCCTTCGTATGCTGTCCACGACCATGTTGGGACTCTGAACTTCTGATCTCGGGGAAAGTCAATCAATTTCAGGCGACCACTTCGCTCGGTGTCCCTTGTCCATAAAAGGCTGCGCCCAAAGAATGCTCCATTGAACACACCGTATCCGCCTTCCGTCTTGAAAGCACTGACCAGCCGCTGTTCTAGCCCGGCTATTGCTATGGGTCGGTCATGGATCTTCGTAAAACTGAGGTTTGAGTATTGTCTGTACAGTGATTCATAAAAGCGGATCTTTGCTCCTCTAGTTGACCTCATAGCCAACTTGGGAAAGTTAGGATCCCCAAGGAATGAAGCCTGGCTACTACAAGGCCAACGTCAGTAACGACGATTGTTGGGATTTCGCTTACAACTTACTTGGTCAACCTTGTCAACGTCTCGCAACGCACTCCCTGGCCGCACTCCCAATACGTCTGGTTCTCGGTGAAATATATGGTCCTTGGCGCAAGAGCACGCTCTTGCAGGACCCATCCGCGTTTGTTCAAAGCCCCCTCAATCACATCGTGCCGAAAGTTATCAATGGCTTCACAAGCATAAACAGGATCATGGGCAAGATATCCGTCCAGCCTTACCACTTCGCGCTCAGGTCTTTCCCACAAAAAGCCACTTGATGTTCCATTGGCGCGACTTGCGGCAATAACGCAATATGCCGAGCTGAAAACGAGCTCCATTCTTTTGGCTTCCGTGTCGAAGTCCCCGCCAGGTCCTTGTACAATACACAGCGAATCAATCCAGAGGTATGGGACACCAAGTGCTCGAGTCACCTCGATTGCATGTCTGAATGTGTTCGGGAAATCTTTAATATCAATACCAGCACTTAATCGAGCGTCAAGGTTGTCATTTGTAGTGCAGAAATGATCGTGTTCTTTCCCATTGCCCCAAGGATGTGACAGGGCGATGTATCTCAGCTCACCCCCCGTCGGACACTGGGCGTTCACTGTCTCGCGAAGGAAGACCTTCGACCTTCCACCATCAACTTGACCCACTTCAATCAGGCGAGTTGGTGGTTGGACGTGTGATCTATCGGCGGGATGACATTGGGGATGATGCAAGTCGCAATCTTGAATCCATGCCATAAGGAGGTCGTAAAACGGCGCACTTTTGGGTGGAAAAAGCATGGGCAGTCCAAAGTAAATGTCATCAGAGTGTAGATTGTTTCTTTTTGAGTTATCTGCTTTTCTTTAATGATTAATGTACTTCTGCATTTGGCAACAGTCTTACGCACCTGAAACTTTGGAAAGTGAGAGTAAGGGTATTTTCGATTTGTCCATAACAAGTAAGGAGTCAGACCTCCGAACATGCACATCCTCCATGCTGTTATAAGCAGATGGTGGTATTGAGCGGTAAACAAGGCTATGCAGCGCACACTGCTGACTCTTGGATCTCATGGTTGCCATAGTCTCCCTTATCATAGGTTCGTCGCTCCGATTGTCAAGTTTTCTGCACTCGTCACATAGTTTTGTTCCTTCTTGAGTCGTAGATATGATGTCCATGATGGCTATTTCGTGGCGCTTCAGGAATCCAAGAGAGATAGCTTTATCTTCCATCAGGTTCCAACTGTCATTGAACTGTCCAAGTCAGGATGATGATAGTATGGGGAGGGCTGTTTTTCTTACTGCCTATTTGGTGAAACCATGATCAGTAAGGTAAAGACTCCAACCTTAGGTTTATTATGCAAACTTACAATCTTAAGTTAAATCAACTCCTAGGTCAGTTTATAAAAACAGTTTATTAGAGCATGATTAAATATTGCTTACGTGCTATGGAAAAAATCTGCATCAGCCATTTAATTCTTAACAAACACTCCAGAAGTACTTATTACTTACACTCTATAAGATACAGCAATGTGTGGTGAGCAGCGGTTTGAGACGAAACTGTAGCAGGGACATAACTCACATACTAAATTCAAGATCAGCTATCATCGATTCATTGCTGGCGAACTCCTCTCTTAGGGTCTAACTTACAGTCTATAATACAAGATGGGATCAGAACCAGTTAGCCATTTAATGCCGCCTCCGACTTGCCGCCAATGTACCTACATCCTGTTTCGTATCAGCCTTTGCCACAACTAGTCAAACCAGAGCTCGTACCAGATTTGATGGTTTCGATGCTGAGCCTGAACTGGTCGACAGGAAGCTCTGCCTACGAACCTTTTGAGGACGAGGACCGGAAATTCCGTTGCGACTTTTACCCGAAGACAGGTATGTACCTCCCTTATGTTCATCGTCAGCGGCCGTTCTCTTGATCTTTTGCAAGGCCCTTTCCAAGTCATCTGCACTGGCACGGCATCGCTTGATGTCGTCCTGACTCATGTTTTCCTTCGGGAGATCAATAACAAGGAGCTTATCCCGAACCAACATGACAAGATCTTTGATCACGCTCGGCGTGGCACGATTGCATTCCGGGTCGACTTCCAAGATGTGGTCAATCCATCTTCGCGCCGCGTCACTCACTTGAGCTTGTCTTGTGCTGAGATCGGCCGTAAAGTACAGGGTTTCTCGATAGGCATCGATATCCTTCCCTTCGTTGTAGAAGCTCTTTAGTCCCTCTTCAAAGCCGTATAGGAGCCAGATCGTATACTCAAATATGATACAGCCCATAGACCATATATCATAGCGGCGTGAGCGGGGCACTCGAGAATGCATGGTGGTGATCACTTCAGGTGCCTCGTAGTGAGAGGTTGTATATTTCTGCTGGGTTGGGTCCTGCCTCTGCGTAGTGGCGAATGCATGTTGCTTGGCAAGACCGAGGTCGGCGATTTTGAGAGTTCCAAGCCACGAAGACTTTTCATCTCTGAAATGGAGGATATTATCGGGCTTGAGATCTCCGTGACGCCAATGCTGCTCTTCGCCGTAGTCGCTGGAGTCATAATCGTCATCTGAGCTTACTCCCTCGAAGCGTATCTTTGGAACAGTTAAGCGATCACCTTGGCCCTGAGGTAAAATTGTTCTAGATCTCGACGGAGGGTTCTTCTTTCTGAGATCTGCGGATGTTGCCCTTGCAGTTCTTGTTCTGGTGTTAGTGCCGTGTAATTTGGAGAGCGCACTTGCGATCCCAGTTAGTTCTTCCAGGACTCTCATGACCTTGTCACCATCTAGGACAAATCTGTCGTGAGGCTCATTCTGCCATATATCCCGTAAAGTACCCCCATTAGCCCACTCGAGCACAATGAATCTTCTTTCTCCTTGTTTGAAGGCAGTGGCCTGACTAATGAGATGTTTGTGACGAAGCTCAGCAATCTGGAACAGTGCATTCGCCTCATTCAGCCATGATACATGTACGTTATAATTTGGCTCGCTCAGGCTTTTCAACTCTTTCAGAGCGACCCGCGTATGATCTATGTTTGGCTATTGAGATGTGAGCGACGGCTTTTATCCCAACGAGATGCTTACCTTTAATGACCCGCGGCCAATTTGATGGCCAGGATGAATTACAGCCTCAAAGACGGTACTGAAATGGCCATCCTTCTGGGTGTTACCCTTCTCTATAAACGGCAGTATGTGCTTAGGGTGGAATTCTTGAGATGAGCATTCCATGCTGAGAATTGGTGCACAAAACATCCATTGATCGTTGTAAAAGTTCCAGACATCATGTGCATCCCAGCGATGGAAAGCCTCCAACGCCTTTTCATGACTGCAAACTCTTTGAAGTCCTTCAGTGTGAACTTCGCAGTACTTATCTTCTGAAGTAAGGTCGCGGATCGGGAGGTGCTCGTCTGTCATGCCATGATCCTTGAAAGTGCCCATGATGTCCTGAAGGTTACCGTGGTGAAGGGATGTAGTCAAGAAGAGCTTTTTTGCATCGCTGCATACAAAGTCTACTAATTCTGGCCTGGCATTGGGCAGTAACAGCTTTATCTTGTCGGGCGTTACTAGGTCTTGAATATCGCTTTCGGGGAGAAAGCATGTTTCGCTGATTACGCTATTCTGTAAAGAACGTCGAATGTTATTGCGCAATCGATTGAGTTTCGTTTTGTCGACCTCGGGTGAGGAGGAACCAGTGAGGAAGTTCCAAACAGTAGTCATAATTTCCGAGATCATAGGTATTGTAAGATGCAAATAATCCGATCTAACCATCGTAGTCACGGAGACGGTGTAAGACAGGTATGAATTTGCAGAAGGGCTGTCCTGTGAGACAAGAAACGATGCAGGCAATGAGTGATGGCAGGACTACTGCTTTTGGCCGTAAGAACCGATCAGCCTCACTTTTCTTCATGGTTGCATCACCTACAGTTAATGCATATGCAAGTACTCTACGCTGTGATATGACCTACATGCACTCACATCTGTGTGACTGCTGCCTAATGTTGAACCCATTAAGTAAATACAAGAAAACGTAAGATCTCTATCCTAAACAATCAAAGGTCTTTAGTAAATTTAGATAAGGTTATTATATTTTAGTGTAGATTCAGAGGGTCTTAGACTAAATGTATTCGTAGCTCGATCTAATGTCATCGTGTCCAGGGGCCTGTATGCCAATGTCACCCGCCATTGTGGAAAGTTTCTGCAGTGTTTATTGCATTATCACACCTCGTTGACGAATGGGACTTGCTTTCTACGTAACTGGCCCAGCCACAATTCGGCTGAGCCGAGAAATTACATCATTGTGGACTCGCAACCTTGTTACCTCAACAATTCGCTGATTCTACCTAAAATCTGCCTTGGAACTTTGGAAGGGTGATTTGATGCGTACTATTTTTGTTATTGGTTGTCGTTGATTGCTTTCATCGCTGATAAATCGATAGATGCTCTCAATCCAATGCGAAATCAGGCTGTGAGAATGCCATGCTATGATCGGGGTGGTGTCGTGCTGCTGACAAGCGGCAAGGGTATTCTCAAGCAAGTGGTGTCATGTTGGTGCATTCGCTTACATTGAGGCCTGCCACTATGTACCCGGTGTACAATACAGGCTACGACCCCGACGTGCCCACCAGCCAAAGTCGCTCTTTTTGCCTTTTTCCCCCCATCCTCTTCGATAATGAACAGCTTACTCAATCAAGCTCGGATGATAAGCAGGTCCAAGGTCCGTCCGCCTTATGAGGCCGCCGAACCGCAGAGCCTCACAGTTCGCACAGGAGCCCACTCATGTCCTGCATCCGTAGATCGCCAGGCGAAGAAACATTTTTAACCCCCGTGGATCTTTTTACTGGGTAAGGAGTATTATCAGCCAAAAGAAAAGCGTCAATTGCCAACGACAGGCGAATAAAGCCGTCTCATGGTCAGAATGGCACTCTACAGGCAATTAAATAAATGCCTCATCCCCTGTCACGACGACTCAGAGTTCCTACCACTAAACGAAATTAGTGCTAGAGTGACTGAAGCCAACATCAAGTTGGAAATCCCCGTTAGGAAGCGATGCTTCTCAAATCGCGATCTGCCACGAAGGATACTGAACCAGGCCCGAATCGTATTTTCCATTCTCGTTCTTATTCAAGAAACACAGGGGATTGTTGATCTCATCTGTCGGGATAATATAAGGGATGAGGACCTTCCTCTCGCTCGACAATCCGTGAGTGGCGATGATGAAAACGTCCTTGTATCTTCCAAGACTGGCAAGACTTTTCCTTCATTTTCCTTCTGGCCGAGGGAGGCTAGAGTGCGAGACTTTCTGAACTATCAATGGCTGGTACAAGCGCCTGTGCTGAGTCTTCTCGGCCAGCACATCTCACTGGACCCGAAATGCCCTCTTCCCCTAATAGACTGTGTCATGAAATGCAAAAGTGGCCCGAACAGCGTGCTACACAAATGCAAGATCCATGGAGCCCACCAGACACTCTTCAAGGTATTAATATCCGTGACCCGTAAGACATTTCAAGCGCTAATAAGACCTAGGATGAACCTGAGCCATATGTTGCTGTCAAAGAGGTTAACAACGATGAGGCTTTCGAGAAGGAAAAGGCAAATCTTGAGCTCACACAGTCTCTAAACCACAAACACCTTATTAAATTAATCGCTACTTGTCAGAAAGGACCCATATGCTATTTCATATTTCCTTGGGCTGACGGTGGAGATCTTAGAGACTTTTGGAAAGCCAATGACTCACAACCACGGTCCCAGGAACTCGTCTTGTGGTCTCTCCGCCAGATGCTTGGTATCGTCAGTGCGATTAACGCTCTGCATGGAAAGATTACGCGACACGGAGATATCAAGCCACAAAATATACTTCATTTTGTCAAAGCGCATGACGACGCTAGCATGGACAGTAGAGGAAGACTGATACTTGCAGATGTCGGAGTCTCCAAAATCCACCGAGAGATTACCAGCATGAGGCAAGACCCCACAAACTGCCAACAGTCCACGGTCACATATGAAGCACCCGAAGCACAGTCAGATCAAAGAGAAGGCAAGCCAAGAGGTCGGCGGTATGATATGTGGTCTCTGGGCTGTATGTTCCTAGAATTCACTGTCTGGCTCGTCTTTGACTACAGCACCGTCAGAAGTTTCAGAAAGTCAAGGCGTACCCGAGATGATCCAAAGGACGCCTTTGGAAGTTTCTTCGTCCAGACTTCAGACAACCTGATACAGATCCACTCGGCAGTCATTGAAGCTATCGGCCATCTCCGAAGTCAGCCACTTTGCAGCGACAACACTGCTTTGGCGGATCTCATCCAGCTTATTAAGGATGACCTATTGCAAGTTGACGTCCAGAAACGTATGGAAGCTCCTAAACTCTTGGAAAAGCTAGAAAGTATCGCTTGCAAAGCCGAAAAGAGCCCCGATTACCTGTACCCAGTATTTGACGGCAAGGCTGATTAGCATATGCATCACAACAGCATTCCAGAACAGATCACTTACGTTTATCGAAAAATTTAGTCTTGCCATCCACAGAACGTCAGCATCTCTACCAAGTTCTGTCTAGACTTGACAAAATCTGTTCCAAAGATCATTCCGGACGCCTGACCATCTCTACCGCAGTCCCGATTCATCAGAAGTTGAGATATAACCAACCAAAAGAAGTGATTGCCTCGATATTGATTCCTATTTTGCTATCAACAAGAGACTGAAGTCAATGGCGACCATGGGTTCACTCCATGAGATCGGCCATGTTCTTATTTTTGCCGATGTGTGACAAGTCATAACTTGCAAAAGATACCGTAAGAATCCTTTCTCCTCCACTGATTCTTGCTAACCTACACTGACACCTACGTCATAGAACGAACCTCGGACTTGACTGCCAAGGGAGAGCTCAATTGTCAGAACTGCAAACTTGGACTTTGTGGCGTAGCAAGCTCTGTATGCCGCCAGGATGCGATCACGGCGTACATTTAGCTCGGGCTCGCAGGCATTTACAGTCCATGGCTTGATGTCTTGATAAGAGGCTACAAGTATATACTCAGGTGGAATTTTCATGTAGGTGCCAGATCAAGTAGACATACTGTTTGCGGTGCGACTTCAATATTATTCGGCTTCCTGAATGCGTTGTTCTATGACGAGACATACTAGATTCTCAGTATCCTTCGTGGAGAGGATGATCTGTACAGTATCCCCAAGGTCCCGGAGCCATACCCCGTTGTCATGTAACTGATTCATGTAATGTGGCCCATAGCCACGGCAGTTCATGCTCGCGACATTGGCTTAGATCCAGGCCACCTAGATCTGACGGCTTCTTTGTGAACATGGAACTAGAATATTCTACTATATTATTGTGCTCGCGCTTTAGCAAGAGATTAACCCCATGAAAGTTAAGATGTGTACAGATGATCCGGTTCTAGAACGCTATCGGTTATGTATTTCGCCAGTCCTTAATTGAATGGATGTCTGTTACCTGGAGATGTGGGGCATGGGTGACGTGACCAGGTCTCCTTTGTATTAATATCTCGCTTTTCGTTTAACCTCGCTCCCACTTAAAGTAAACCAGTTCCACCTCGCTCCGCCTTGGCTAGTAACCGGAGTCGTCCTGTTCATAAGTACGTTATCCCTCCGCCTAAGTCTTTATAATAGGATGCCTTTTTTATTATTACAATTGTGACTATCCGCTACTTCTTTCACAGAAATCTCCATGTCTGCGCAGAAAACACGGCCCCATCGCAAACCTCATACAAAATCTAGAGGCGGCTGTACTCAATGTAAGAAACGGCACATCAAGGTAATGTTTATTCCTTGTGTCTTGTCTGCTCCTCATACTGATGCTATGAGATGACAGTGCGGAGAAGAAAAGCCTGACTGTAGGTCGTGTATTATAAGACATATGAATTGTCACTACCCGCACCTCAAATCGTCAATTAGAACCAGAGGGGGTTCACTCCATAGCAATGAAACGCGCTTGTCTCCAACGGGGGATCGGCATACACCACTCAGTCCTTTACCCTGGCATTCGTCGCTTGTTTTCACACCTAATTCACCGCCACATCTTCATGGAGCCGGCGATTTCGAAATTCGGGATCTCAGTCTCTCCCACCACTGGACAGTCTATACAAGCCGCTCTATCAGTCAATGCTGGTCTATCGAGAGCCCATGTGGTATTGATATATTTCAGCTTGGGGTCAATCATTTATTTGTTATGTATGGCATCTTGAGTATCGCCAGCCTACACCTTGCTTCTCGTGAGTCTGTTCATCGGAGGAAGTATCTCGAAACAGCTGAAATGCACCACAGACACGGCATGGAACAGTTTCAGCAGTCAAACTGCGAGAGCATGGACGCTTCCGGCGATGCAATTCGAGCTTTCTCGACACTCAACCTTTTTTATACCTTGGCTACATGTGGTCCGCTGGCAGGCCTCGCAGGCGATTCCATCCCAAACAAACTCCCCATCGACCCTCAATGGATACATAAAGTACGGGCCACTTCACCAAAGGTTAACTCGTGCCAGTACCCGACGTCTCTAACCGAGATGGACAATGTAAGGGACTTTGCTGCAGAAGACGATTATTTTACTCGCATACGGGAAACTTTCAGTCACGCCTCAGATGCAGACGTTTATGACTCAGCTCTTCGGCTATTGAGGCGCTGTTATGGCTACATTTCTAGACCCCGAAGTGGCCATGCAAACAACACAACATCTTGCGACATGGACAGATGGTATGCTCTTCTAGACTTTCTCTGCCATCTCTCAGAGGAGTATATCGAGAGGCTTCATCAACGACAGCCGCCTGCTCTTATTATTTTGTCTTTCTTTGGGGCAACTTTGTCTTTCCTGGGGGGCTCTTGGTTCATCAAGGGGTGGGCGCGCTCAGTAGTTATCACCGTTGATACTATATTGGGAAGCTACTGGGCACAGTATACGGAGTGGTGTCGTGATATAGTAGCACTTCAATTTCTTGAAGACGTTGAATAAGAGAAACCGGTGTTCTTTATCTAGTATGTCTATGGGGTCGACTGCTGCCTATAAGGTTAAGCTAAGATGTCGTAATCTGTATACAGATCGTGCTTTTTACCAGCACCTCCAGTTTTCCTGGTATATCATTAATAATCTTGTACTGAGTGTTATTTTAGAGATTTATTTTAGAAAGGGCTTGTATAGCCGTACAGTAATTGCAAAGATATCAGAAGCAAACCACAGTGCCAATCCATGCCCCGCCAGACTTAGCAAGGAATCGTCCGCGACTCAATGTTATCTTGACACTATGCATCGGAAGTCAAACGGTAATGCTGTGCAGGAACAAACCCCAACTCCATCCCGTTATGCTTGCCCCTCTGTTGGATAATCGCCAAGATCTCGGCGGGATGGTACCAGCTAAAGATAACCATAACCAGAGCCATTAGAATAGCATCAAAGATATAGAGATATACTTCATGCTTAAGGATATACCCATCAGAACCTTGTAGGTACTCAACAGCTCTAAATATAGATCGAACCATAATTAGAATACTGCCAGCATAAAGCACATGTACATGCTTCTTCCAGGGAACTACATGGGAGCGTCCGGTCGGGGATTTATTGATAGACCAATTGAATGCGACAGCAACCACGATGAAGAGACCAAAGAAGAGAAGCTGGACAAATAGACCACCAATGATTATCTTGGCCCCGTTGTCTACAGCTTCCAACGTGCCTGATGATTGATAGCCACCACCTATTGTGAAGACTCGGTCAGTACAATAATCATTATGTGACGAAGCTGTTAATCGACAACACACGACTTACCTCCTGCTTGAAGCAAAAATGAGACAACATCTCCAACAACAAACATCTTTGTAAGCCACTTGAGCGGAATCAGACTACGTGATTCACCTTCAACCATAATGATGATCCGCCCAAGCTCCATGTAGATTGAGGCGGCAAAAAGGGCTGGAGCAACTAGTAGGAAGATAGCCTGAATGATGTACGGGCCAAGAGTCCAGTTCGGGCTTTCCTGGCCTGATTTGGCACGGGCTACATACCCGATGACTTCGACTTTAATGGCAGCATCACGGTTAGTCAACGGAAACTTAAACACAGGACCTTTTGCATGACTTACGGATACCGCCAATCGCTAGAGGAATCATAAACCAGCATCTTTTCTGAATAAGCTGCCAGAAGTGAAGTATGGTAATGCCGATGAAAATCAAGGCCACGATGACAGCGGCTGCTATCGAAGGGTGGTAATGGTAAAGGCTGAAACCATCATCAGCACCAGCATCATCTCGATGAACAAGAAACATCATGAGCAGCGGTTCAGGCAACAGCGCAGGGTTGAATAACGAAATGAAGCGAGCAAAATGTTTCATGGGGCCACCACGCAAGGAAGGCTTATGAAGAAGCGTATAAGGATCCAAAGGCAAAGGTAATGTGATGCAAGGTGTCTAAAAGATTCTTGAGCCTGAGATGAACGTAGGCGCAACAAAGAAAAAATAGTAATTGAGAGTAACTGAGGATGATCGAAGGGAATAGATAACTTGTTAAAGCATTTTTAAAAGAGACACTTCTCCTTCAAGATGAGGAGAAATTTAAGAATGCCTAAAAAATATTTCCCTTGAAGATTCCAAGCGTTACTTAGCCTCAAACTTCCTCAGTGACGCCTGTTGAGCAAAGCTCGTTTACTCGCTCGCTTTCAGGCGACGCTAAACTCCACACGCACATAATGCCCGTCGGTTTATTCCCCTGAAACCGAAGACCCGCTGTGAGATCTTGAGGCGCGCGGCTCAATATGCTTCTATTTCCGGCCGGCCAGATTAATTTGTCGTTGATGACTCTGAGCCAGAGAGTAAACGTATTAGTGTGCGTATTGCGTTAAAGCTTACATGAGACATAGTATCCCGTATTTGTCACTAAGGACATGAACCCCTTCCAGATGGCATGTAGTAATCCACAGGATACTGCCGAGGCTAGGTAGCATCCCTCCAAGATGATGCAATCTGCCCCAGGTGGTAGCAGTGAACTTGACTGTGTAGTACAAGCTCTAAGACCTGCTGTACGAACGCTGGAGTTCGAGGCCGACCGTAAAGACGCGATCTGAGCTTGTTATGAGGGACAGGTACTACATCTAGAGGCTTTCACAAGTTGTACCAGGGTACAGGTAAGTCGGCCGTCTCCCAACTCTGGTCTACTCAAGCAGTGGACTTTGCGCAAAAGTCTCACTCACCACCTTTCGTCTCATTTCTATCTGTTGACGGCAAGCCTCCATGATGCATCACATCCGTAGGACTTTACAAGTGGGGTTCAACTCCTCGTAACGGAAAGAGTCAATTATCATTCTCTTGTTATCTTCCATGAAACGGGTACCTTTCATTGCGTGCTGACTCCGAGAGCGGGGCACGTCACGGGCACGGAGTATTAAAAGAAATACAAGATGCTTTGAATAATCAACAAGCTAAGAAACAGGTAGGTATCAGAGACTGAAGCACGATAAAATCGTTCCTCGGGGACCAAGTTTCAGCACTCCTTTTCTCGATAGCTTCAGGGGTGCCTGGTAAATGACACAGACTGCATGAAATCGAAGAACTAGTTAGCCAGGCACTCGGTCTAGTTTAGCGTCGGATGTACCGCCGGGCAAAGTCTGTCTGTTGAAGTTCCATTACGGGTCAAAATGGCCGGAGGCTAAAAATCTAACTATTTCCACGTTTGCGTTAGCGTGTACCTCGCTTAGCCTCGCTCACGTATGTTGGTGAAGAGCGAGATGGGCCTTGGACCTACGTCAGCATGGCTGGGAAGAACATTCAATAAACAAAAGAGAGAATGACATTATTAGATTTGTAAGAGTCTTCTTATTTAAGCGGTTCGCGCCCTGTTGCACTTCACACATCACCCGCCTTTGATCACTCAATACAAGCTACCGAGCCCATCCCATACGGTGTAATCGAAGCAGCAACATCGCCATTCGCCGAATACTACCGAAAATGGCCGACGAGTACGATTTTAAGCTTTACCGCTACACTCCTTCCCTTGCGGCTGCAATCATCAGCGTGGTGATTTTTGGAATTCTCACTGGCCTTCATCTTTGGCGACTGTTTCGAGCACGCGCATATTACTTCACTGCATTCACTATTGGAGGCATCTGTAGGTCATCATTGACATTGGAGTCATCCATGTGCCTTGGTCGAGCTAACATATTACAGTCGAAGTCGTTGGGTATGCCGGCAGAATATGGGGGCACTATGATAAGGAGTCAATCGCCGGTTATGTTATCCAAGCTATCCCGATTCTGGTTGCTCCTGCCCTCTTTGCTGCCTCAATTTATATGATCCTCGGCCGATTGATTCGAACTCTGGATGCAGTGCATTTGTCATTAGTGCCTGTTCAATGGGTCACCCGCCTTTTTGTGACCGGCGATGTCATTGCCTTCACCCTCCAAGCAGGTGGTGGAGGCGTTCAGTCTGGGGGAACTCTAGACATGTCTAGAATAGGTGAGAAGATGATTGTTGCTGGTTTATTTGTGCAGATAGCCTTCTTTGGCTTCTTTATCTGCACATCTATTCTGTTCCACTACCGTTATCAACTCTACCAATCCCATACTGCTGCATCATTACACGGCACTACACCTTGGAGGCGACACTTATATGTTCTCTACGGTTCAAGTCTTCTTATTCTTATCCGTAGCATATTCAGGGTTGTTGAATATCTGCAGGGCAATGCTGGGTACCTTATATCTCACGAGATATTCTTATATGTTTTCGATGCAATTTTGATGGCAGTCGTCATGCTTATTCTGGTTGTGTGGTATGTCGAAAGCCTTCAACCACAATTGCTGAAGCCAGACTCTGAGGGAGGTGTTGTCTCATCTCTCAATACTGTGGAACTTGAAGCGCGGTAAAGAAAGCCTGGTTAGATGGGCATGGCATAAGATGGACGCATTTTTTATTGTGGGGAGGATCTATTTGTCTCTATTTTTCATATATACACGTCTTTTTCTTTGGTTACGTTTTTGGACAAGCACTTTAGCTTCTACGTCGAACTAGATACGCTGATGTTGACCCGTTTGTAATTTATTCCTCTGTCAGTGACCGCTTAGAAAGACAAACACTACACCAAGAAAGTGTTTCCTGATTCTTCAACATAAAAGGCCCATTATGCCAAAAGCCATTGGATGATTGAAAACTTCTTCCTTCTTGTTCAAATTGAATCACTCTGTGGCAGCATGAAGAAGCTTCCAACACATTTGCGCTATGGTGAGCTACCCTAGCACTCCGCACAACAAGATGAAATCCATTCTTTTGTGGAGACAAGACTAATAAGCTCGGTAAATTATTTATCCCGCAAAAGTCAAAATCTCGCTTTTCCTCGCTCTACCTCACTCCACCTCGCTCAATCCTACCCCACCTCGCTCAGCCTCGCTCTCGCTCGCTCGCTCGCTCTACCTCACTCAGTTCTAAGCTAGTCTCCTATCTAATGTCTTCGTCACCCACTTCAACAACGCCTCGCTCCTGATCTTCTTTTCTCGCTTTTCACCGCGCATACACACACGAAATTATCTCAGCTCATCATTAGCCTCCATCCGACCCCCCTACCAATCTTTCGTTACGCGGATCCCATCGCTTTCAGTTACACACCTCGAGGTTGTTTCAGCTAGTTCGTTGATTATGCTTTCGTCGCCATGAGTCCTCAGACTAGCGATGTCGAATCCACGGTCGTCGTCTCAATACCGCGACGACCACACACGAAAACAAAGTCTGGATGTCTGGATTGCAGAAGACGCCGTGTTAAGGTAAGTGCATCGATGCATGTGATTTTGGCGATAGATGTGCTGTAACATCGCTGCGGAAAGTCTTGCTAACTCTTGTTGAAACAACAGTGCAGCGAAGAGAAACCCGAGTGCCGTGCCTGTCGTCGACGGGGAGTCGAATGCCAATACCCACAATCTACATTTCGCCGTTCGCCAGTTAGCCAACACGCTGATGAAGCCTCGCCTGCTTCAGCTTCAACTTCAGCTTCAACGCCCGGACAGCCATTCAGCCAGTCCCAATGCCAGTGCTCATGTCATCCTTCCTCATCAATCCCTAATCTCTCTCTACTTCCATCCCCTGCTATAACCACGACGCCATTATGCGAACAAGCTCCCGCCATCTTTAGCATTGAAGAGATGGCCCTTTTCCAGCATTGGACTCTTTACACCAGTCTGGATATTTATAAGAATTCGAGCTTAGCTTCTGATTGCCAGGTCGGATTCTCTCAATTAGCATTGCAGCACCCGTTTGTCATGCAGGCTGTCCTCAGTCTAACTGCCGTTCATATGGCGTATCTCAACCCTGAAAGGAGGCTTCGGTATATCGCCAATGCTGCTCATTACCATAACGAAGGCCTGAAAGGGTTTAGGGAAGCTATAACCCAGAGCGACGATAGCATAGCTGAGGCCCTGTTTGTTTGGTCGTCCCTGAATCTGCTATATGTCTTTGGCGTCTCTGGCCGACTGGGTGAAAGTCTATGTGACAACCTGGACTGGGGTACCCGAGGGGATCGGATACTTGGCATAGGATTTATACCAATGATTTTAGGCATTGTTACGGTTTTGGAATCGTACGAGTACTTCCAGACTCCAAGGTCCACGTCCTTGAAAAACATCCTGTCAGTCGGGAATCTCGAGGAAATACAACCGCCTGATGAAGCCACCGATGCTGAAGATGAGCAATTCTGTAAGTTGAGGAGCATCTGGGAGAATAGTAACGATGCGCCGATATATGAAAAGGCTCTGCAGGCTCTCAGGCAATGTCGGTTCTTTATGGAACAATTTTCTGATAAAGCCACTAAACATACTGGGGATCTTGATAGATCTTGGCAAGGAGCATTTGCGTTTGTTGGTCTAGCTCCCAAGGAATACTTTCCATTGCTACATCAGAGACAGCCCCCAGCTTTGATCTTATATGCGTTCTATGGAGGTATATTACATGCACTTGATGACTGTTGGTTTATAGAAGGATGGGGATATGATATTGTAGAGGTAGTTAATAATTTGCTAGGTTCGTATTGGGAAAGTTGGATAGCCTGGCCAGTTAACGTTGTTAACTTCAAAAAAGACAGAAATAGAGTCATAAGCTGTTAAATCTTTCAGCAAGCCAAACTCGTCAACCGTTGTGTATTTTTCCTGTCAGGTCATTCCTTCAAGCTTTTTTTGACTGGAAATGTGATCATGGATTGACATTGAGCTCCAGCAGATTGACTTTTCCGCGTCTTGCGTGTCAGCCACGGCACGAAATACATTACTCAAACATCTCATTTTGAGTTCTTTGCCGTTTTGCGGCGCCTGAGGCTTCCTGCAACCCTTCAATCATATCACGCTTGCATTGAGTCCCCCTCCACCACTAAATGACAGCCAAGGCCCACGCGCCCAGTCATAATTTTACCCCCACGCGTTTACTCCAAATCTTCGCGCCATCAATTGCCGCGTATATTCCGCTTATATCTCTTGTGGCTCGAAATATGCTCATTTTAAATTTGCCAATGTGATCAAGTCGTGCGACAGTTTCGTTGTACCCGCGCGGCAAATTGAGCCTTTGCCAATTCTGTACGTTTTTGGGCAAAACTTTGTACCGCGAAAAAGAATATCATGTGCTCATCACCATCCTGGCAGCGTACGTTTTTAGCCTTTTGGTCTGCGGTATAAGAAGCGTGATCTCCCAAAAGTGGGTGCTGGTGAAGTCATTCGGGGCACGGGAATCATTATTAAAATGACGTTAAGTTCCCTCAATGATGATGATGCCCCTCCCTCCCACTCATGTTCATCTTTGCGTTCCAGCGTTCCATCGACTTCATAATGCCATATCGCTTCTTGTTGTATGTCTCCCTTTTAACTAGCTTCACCGTTGCTGCACCGCCAACCGAGCTAGCTACCCATTCCATTGATGCTGGCTCTGGCTCAAATGTTGGAACTGCGGGGAATCATGTGTTGGAACGACTTGAGCGCCGTTGTGACAAGGTTGGGTCATATTTCCTTCTTGTCAACGCGACACCCTGGAAAATGACCTTGTCTAGAAACGTAAGCTACCAGATGAACCAATTCAAGTTTCCCAAAACCATCAAGCCAGGTGAGAACCACTATTCTTATTGTTAGTTTGGCTGAACTGATAGGGCGCTAGGTACATCCAATAGAATCTACATCCAGGCCAAAGGCCACAGGGACGATGCTGGTGAAGCCAGTTACAAGTTCAAAGACCTGCCTGGCGATCCTGATTTCGAGTTCAAATATAAGTCCGAGACGGCTGGTATCCGATTCACAAAGCTCAAGACACTCAACAACAAGCGAGGCTCGTTTCACAAGTTGGCATGGCATTGGGATAACAACGTTCCCTTTATCATCGCCAGCTCTGAGACCGATCCTAAAAATCCTTCACTTTGGCCGTGGCTGGTTTCAAGCAACCCTCCTGAAGACTGGATGCACTCTATCTACCCCCGCATCGCGTGTCTCACACTGAGGGAGCTGGCCATACCCGGAACACACAACTCGGGCATGTCCTGGTTCCACAGACCGTCGTTTTTCGGCACCACCGCGAACGCCCAAAATCAGAAGCTCCACATCCCAGAGCAACTAAAAAACGGTGCTCGCTGGCTGGACCTCCGTCCCTCCAAGACTGGTGGCAAGTGGGCAACTGGCCACTTTAGCTTTGGTTGGGGCAACTGGCATGGAGGCAATGGCGAGTACCTCGATAAGATCATTGCGGACGTGAACGATTTCACCAAGAGAAACAAGGAGCTTATCATCATCAATGTTAGCCACGGTCTAAACTCGGATACTTTCAAAGGCAAAAGGCACGCACGTATGACCCAGAAGGAATGGAATGAGGTGATGACGAAGCTGGAGAAGCTCAACTACCGCGTCGAGAACCGGAGCTATGTTCGTGACCTTACGAAACTCCGGGTCTCTCAACTCATCCCTGGCCGTGCAGCCGTTATTATCATTATAGACGATGTCATCGATAAGAAATATTACAACGGTTCCCAAGAGTCTATCAAGCTAGCTCCAGTCGACGTTTCTGCGTTTGCAAAAAAGGGGTTCTTCCAACGATCTCAGTTTCCTCTATTCGACCACTACGCCGAAACAAAACACCAGAAGAAGATGGTCGCCGATCAGTTGACCAAGATGAAAAAGCATCGAAAATCCCCAAAGTCGAAGATATTTCTTCTCTCCTGGATCCTGACCCAGCGAATGAAACCTCTCATTCATAATGCCGAGATGGCTAACCGAGCCCTCATTGAGTTGCTCTGGCCAGCAATGTCTGCATCGACATATCCAAATATTATCAGCGTTGATGCGTATCCTGATAATAGAGACTTGGCTGCACTAGCCATGGCAATCAACTATCACTTTGCTCCGCTATGTGATATCCATACCCCGAGCGCTGGGCAAGATGGCTACGGTGAGAGCTTTGAGAAGAGGCCAAAACTAATAGAGTCGGGTGCTCTGCCTTGGTTGAATGACACTTTTACGAGGTAATTGACCTGTGACTTATGACGGCGGGAATGGGAAGCTACCAGTGACGAGGATGGCGTCGGGACATGGTGTGGAGATAAAAGGTTGGAGAGAACGACAGAGGGGGATGTATGTTATTCTCGTGCTGAAACAATTACAAGCACGTAAGCCATTTTTAAAGCAACGCCATATCCCATACAATATGAAATGTAAAACATCATATGTAGTATCACCCTCCTACAATTGATCATGCTTCCGGGTTTCGTCCCACCAACAGTCCATACCAAACAAATGATAATTGTAAGTGGTTTCACCTCATCATGTGCCTTTGAAGCCTCAACCTCAACCTTGCGGCCAGGAAGTACTGATGCAGCTGGTAGGTTCGGCGAAGTGTCATTCCTCCGACGACCCCACTCCCGGTCACCTCTCGTAGTGGCCGAGACAGCCACTTTCGACACAACAGTAGTGAGGCGTTCTTGATGAGTCATTCAGTGCCGCATTTGAGCCTAGGATCCATATGACAGCCCTGGAGATTGCCACCATTGTGTTAAGCCAAGTGAGCCAACATTTCCCAGCGAATGCGTCGCAGTAGAGACCGAATTGCTGTGCGGGTCTTCCCAATGGCGGGGTTTGGAGGAGTCGGGTTGACGAGCTTGATCTCAATCAACTTAATTGGATATCGGCGTCGTGACCCGTCCCCCGCCCTGCTTATTAATGTCCAGCAATTCCCCAACTTTTGACACCGATGGCCTCTTATTATTCAATGAAAGAGGAAATGGGAAAGAGAATTGGCCTATTATTTGCTTGTCTGCGCTCATTATTCAATGTGACTATTGCGTACATTTAAGAATGCTTGCTAATCCGTTCATTGAATGTTATATGGCAGTCCTTTAATAGGTAAATGCTTTGGTCTAGTCGGTGGTGTTATTCTGTGCCACGAGGACATTTATCCAATTGACCCCTCTTCTCACAACCAGAAATCTATCCTGCCTCATCAGCTTCCCTTACCGCTTGAATGATGATTTTGCGGCCATCAATATATCGGTCCCACCAGTTCGTTCGCGCACGGCAATGCCCTTCCCGAAATCACGTTGTCTTCACGATTGGCAGAAAGATTGGTCAAGCGCCTGCCATTTATAACAGCACACGGGCAACGCCACCAGATGTGACATTACGCCTGATGCCGCTGGGAGGCTCAGTCACGTATGGTGTTGGATCTTCAGATGGGAATGGATACAGAAAGGTCCTGCGAGATCTGCTTCTTGCCAATGGCTATCAAGTCTGCATGGTTGGTTCACGCAGGGCTGGGTCGATGCATAACAACGAAAATGAAGGATGGCGTGGCTATCGACTTGACCAAATCGAGAGTAGAGCGAGACGATCGGTCGCGACCGTCAACCCGAATCTCTTCACAATCAATGCCGGATCCAACGACTGTATCCAGAGTCATGAACTTGGTGCTTTTAAGGAGCGAATGGACAATTTTCTTGAATATCTATGGAAGACCTCTCCCCTCTCTACAGTCGTCTTGTCAACGCTACTACTAAACGCGGATGAGCAAGTCAATTCGAGAGTTCTGGACATCAATAGTCATCTCCGAAACCTCGTTATGCTGAAGGACGCCGAGCGGAAAAGGATAGTCCTAGCAGACATGTACAGCACCAAAGGCCCTAAACTCGATGATTTGATGGATGGCACCCATCCCAACGATGATGGGTACAGCAAAATGGCGTATGTTTGGCTTGACGCCATTCAAAAAGCCCGCGCAAACGGTTTCTTTCTTAGATGAGACCAGCAGGACGATTTTCAGGGGAGGTATTCAGCATGGACTTGAATGTTATGCTAACCACAGGTTTCCCGGGCAAATCTTATTATAATCAACTCACCCTAGAGCTTCCCTCTTTAAAGGCTGTTGTGACTCGCTTTGTGTAAATCGATTGGGGATTTCTATGCAGTTTCAAAGCCATTGTGATAGACGAATCAGAGTAACTCGCATCTTTGTATGGGATAGACTCCGTAGATGTAGGATAATAGGTCCATGTTTTCCCGTAACTGTCTTGACCAAATCATCATTTTACTCTTTATTAGGGCTATGTACATATTGCCTTCCAAAAACTGAAGTCAACTAGGACTTTGTATTATATTGGCTTGACATGTCTCGTTGAGATGTCATAAGTAAGCTCCTGCGCAAGTCTCTGTTTTTCAGACATCAGCCCCTCGAGCTTCTTACAACGCCGCTTCCTGATCCCCTCCATCTCAGCGTTCTTCTTCAGAAGGTTCTTGCGTTTGGACGTAAGATAGCGTTGACGCTCCATGAACCATGGAATCCAGAATGGCCTTCTCCTGCTTTTGGCTCTGCTGATTGCACGACGCTCAACGTCAATACTGACATCGCAATCGAGGATGGCATTGCAGTTGTAGTCTATTTTTTCCTGTAGCTTCTTCTGTAGTTCCTCCTCCTTGGCAATCTTGTTCTCAACGGCCATTGTCTCGAGATATGTAGCTGTGGCCTTCTGGGCATTCCTTTTCAAGCTCAAATCGGGTATAGAGGTTGGTGTATCTTCCGTTACAGGTATATCTGGCCTCTCCTCCACTGTGGGCTTCTCAAACTCTTGCTGAGAAATGTCGTAGTTCAATAAAACTGGTAGCGCCTCACATTTCTGTTGCGTTTGGTCGTGGCAAGGAATGTCTAGTGGTTCGGGAGTTTTTGCTTCGCACAGGTCAGAGGGCTCAACCGTTGACAACGACATCAGCATGTCGGGAGGGTCTTCTGGTTCTGTTTTGATTGGTTCCTCAACTGGTCGCGCAGTATCCTGATTGCTAGTGGATGACTCAGAACTTGACGTTTGTTTCGTCTGAACTGGCGCGACGATTGTCGAAATGGCCAGGACGATACAGGACTCGACCGAGGAATCTCGATGATTTCTGATAACTTCATCCATCTCGGCCGAGTCCCCCTTCGGCGTGCCACTCTCATTCTGCGCCATCGTGTCGGCAGGTCGCGCTTGTTGAGTTGCGAGACGCAGATGACTAATGAGTAATGTTGGTGAGAAAGAGAAGGGTGGGCGGTTGATTGCTTCAACTAGTTTCTTCAGCCGCGGGCGACAACGGAATTATGTCGGCTGTCTGCAGTTGATTAGTTCAGTAGACGCGGGGCGATACAAATGGCACGATGACGCGAAACAGACGGGGCCATGCAGATGACGCGTCTGGCTGGGGTTGTTCTGCGTGCGGACTGTAGTGCTCATCTCGAGATGCAGTCATTGAATGAACTTCGCGTCCAGTCGACAAAGGGTGCTTGATGATCACTGTTGCTTGGGTTTTGGATGTTGAATTGATGCGTTGATGATGCTAGATTGGACTTTGGTGTTTTCTTGGCCTTGATTCAGGTTCACGTAATCGGACCAGTGGGGTCATAGCGGAGAGCAGATAAGCAGATAAGGATTCCATGTACAGCACAGACCTAAAATACCACAAAGAAAGGCCATTCATTCTTTTAATTCTAATTTTTCTCTCTTTTCTCAAATACCAAGTCTAGCAGCTATTGAATTTGTACATTTATTAATCCCATTGCCCCAGCTCATTAAGTACAGCTTTCATTACTGACCGATTGGAGCATCACCTCAGTTTTGTTCCACTGTTCCGTATCTCGTGCTCGCTGCCTAGTGCCCGCGATGACAAAGAATAGCAAGCTATTCTTCGGATGAACAATCCTTACGAGAAAGTCCTTGAAGGACTTGTTCCTTCTCACTGCTGTTAACAAGGACGACACTTTGGAGCTGAACACTTATGACTTGATTCTAATCTGACGTTCTGATGCGACTATTAGGTATAAAAGGGTTCCTTTCCTAGGCAACCGCTAACTAGCAACTGATCTAAGTAAGTGACTGGCTGTATTTCCAAGTAGCCGAGTCTTCCTGGTAGTCAGTCCTTGTATTTTTATCCTGCGACTGGCCAAAAAAT
The DNA here is from genome assembly GCA_013759125.1 of Fusarium sp. NRRL 53293. NCBI lineage: Eukaryota > Fungi > Ascomycota > Sordariomycetes > Hypocreales > Nectriaceae > Fusarium > Fusarium sp. NRRL 53293. The sequence continues at coordinate 54,102 of JABSTN010000311.1, read as the reverse complement.
GGAATATCTAACCGACAGAGCGGCAAAATTGGAGAACAAGATCTCGATCTTCAGGGACCACAGAAAAACGATCGAGGATGGTATGACCAAGGAGATTGAGCAGATTCAAGTGCTAATGTGGGGCTTATAAGACCAACAATCCTTCGCATACATGTTCTCGAGACTGAATATCCTTGAGGAAAGATTGCAATGCGTCCGGGAGGCTGAGCCGAAGTTACTGAATGACTTGGCCAACGTTCGGGCCATAATCGCCCAACTCGAATGGGGGTTGGCCCAGCAGGCTATTCAGTCTCTGCCTAGCAAGGCCACTATGCTAATCAATCCTGGCGACAAAGATCCAAAGTATCTGTACCTCGATTCTCGATATTGCCAGGTACAGAAAGCCGAGCAATCCAGAAGAAGCTTCTCATGGGGCTTCATCACTAGATTTAGTGGAGACCCGGAGTCCACAAGATTCCGCATTCGCCACAGCAAGGCAAATGAGTGCCCGGTACATCAGCCCTGCGATCACTGGAGATACCTAGATCCTAGAGAATGGGCTACGCCAGAGGAAAACGCTGTCGATCTGCAACTGGTATGTATGCATAACGAAGCTATTGCCCCAGGCAATCATTTGATCGAGGGGTTGTAGAGGTATGATGACGAGGTACAAGAAGGTCTAAGATACACGGACCGTCCTTGCTATATCTTTGATGCTCTGAAACCAGATTTCAGCATCGTTGAGAAGCTGGGGTTTCAGGTGTTGACGTGGAACCTGGTAGGCGGTCGGTGGGAGGAAGTAATGGAGCAATGCGGCCGGTTAATTCAGCAACCTCTTTGAAGTTATACGGTTTCTCCAGCAGTCAACTTTAGCAACGCTGCAACAAAAGGACAAGTCTACATTGGAAGTATCGCTTATCCAAGCACTAAATAGCGTGATCTGTTAAACAGTGCTCCAAGTAACACTCGGGACAACGCGGTATGTAATGTGTTTGACTTGATATGTACCTACAATTGGAAGATTACAAGCTGGAGTCTACGTAGAAGCATTATCCCCAGGCCTTTTCAGCTACTCTGGCGCCAATGAGCTGATGAATCTTCTCTCCAGGATGCCCTGTATTGGCCCATAGCTTGAAGAAGTCAGTACTTGAAGATAGCTCTGTATGAGAAGATAACTTACACAGCCTTTGCCGCTGGGGTCGACGCATGTTGAATTCGGTGCACCCAGATCTTGGGGCCGTAGGAAAGCCTCATAGAATATGTCCCATACCTCTACATACGTGACCTTTGCGTCCGGATGGGCCTTCCGAAAGCGAACAGTGTTTTTCCTGAGAAGACTATTCCACCGATTCACAGCGTAGGAGACCATCTCATAGCTATGATGCGTGTCATTGTCCTTATGTGCTTGATGCGAAGGAAACAGCTCCTTGGCTACGCCTTTGTTAGATGGGACCAGGGCAGAGAAAAGACTACTCACGCGGGACTTCGATAAAGACAAAATTACGAATTCCGGTATCGTAGAGGATCTGTGATAGCTCAAAGATACGTCGGTTTGCAGCCGCCAGTACAGCGCCCTGGCCTCTCTTGTGCGACACGACAGACAAGTCGTTAAACCCAAACCAGACTGTCGCCACTATATTCTTGGACGTCCAGGCCGCGTAGTGAGGACGATGGCCAATGGCATCCTGGAAATGAACGATCTGCTGCGCAAATGAGAACGCTTTTGTGCTCCTCGGCGGTATTATCAACCCATCCACTACTGCCGCTGATCGGGCAAAGATATACGCCAGAGTAAGCGTGGTGTTGAATTCAGTCGCCATGTAAGTAGCCCAATTATAACCACCAGACGATGTATTTCCTGGTAACGCTGGATTACCAATCGGATTTAACGCGCTGGGTGCCTCTACACGGTCGCCTTTTGGTCTTTCTGTCCTCTGCATGTCGTCCACTCCGGGTCCGGTCCTGGTATATGTGTAGTTCGTTCGGAAGCCGCTGCGGGTATAGGAATCCCCACTTCCATGGTGTCAGCAAACCGTTCAACCTTGCGAATCCAAGATGATGCTCACAATGCGACGAGGAAACCCTCATTCGGTTCATTCGGCTCATTCGGTTCCTCCCCTTGGAATTGAATTTTCACTGGTCTGACGACATGTGGTTTTGGCCTTCCTGGCAGGAAGGGAAGTGCAAGAAAGACAAGTATACCGGTTATGAAGACAGCCGTCGTCAAAAGTCGCGCTGACACCTTGTCTTGTGACATTGTTGATTTGCTAGGACGTTGCTAACGGAAGAAGACAGTGGCGCGACAAACAGGCGCAAGGTCTTTCTTTATCCCCCTTTCTTCATCCTCCCTTCCCATGTGGCTTTCGTAGTAAGTCTCAGCCAGCCTCCTCTGCAAGGAGCATTTGCTCAGGTCTCCGTCAGGATGGTATAATTGTCTCAATGCAAGGAATGCGATAAACAGCTTGGCCCCGCATTCGAACACCTGTTCACATTAGCCCTATCAACGTCCTGTCTCACCTATTTATGCATAAACAATAGTTGGCCTGATAGTGGGCCAATGCTCTCCCTTGCATCTTGGCACGATTGCCCGAATTCCGGAAATTACGTGTTGTGATGATCTCTGACTCGCAAAGCATCTTCCGCATTCCTTGTTATTGACGCGATCTGGGGAACGAGGTGTATCCGGTGTTGCAAGTCAGTGAGCACAGAGGCCAGAGTTCATCGAATACTAACCACTTCAGATCAAAGATCACCCTAGCTCGCTCTACATGTATCGCCCAGCCATTCATGCCAAATCAACACCCACCGATGAAATGATCAAGAGTTAAAGAATGGCACAAAGACCTTGGATTGATAGAGACAGATAATAAGAGTATGGTATCGTGTTTATCTAGCTGCTGCGTATGCGATCTAATGTCCGGTATCATCTCGGGACGAAAATACTACCCCTACAAAAGGTGATCAGCATCAGACAACATTGACAAAGTCACGCGGTGAGTAGAGGGTGAATTGATCCATGGTTCCTTTGCATGCTTTTGTGACTAAGCGAAACGTGGCGGCAGAGACTGCAAGGCCAATGCTTCTCAAACACTAGTTTGTCCCTCAGATGACTTGCTGAGTGGAGGCGGGCTCTGTGCCATATTTAATCTTGAATCCAGATGTCGCGAGTCCTAAATATCGAACTTTGTGGTGATGTTGAAGGCTTTTAGCTATTGGCTATGGAACGATAGGGCTATAGCCCGACAACTCTAAATCAGACATTTTGAAACACACTTTAGGCAACGACCACCGCGTGTACCACCGCCCGAGATAGACTTTCCTGCTTCCCATATGACCAGAGATTCCTGAGTTTGTATTCATTGGTGGCGTGGGTTCGAGTCTGACAGCCCAGAATGGCCACCTCCACCACAATCCACTTAGCTTTGATCATACTCGGGATCATACGAGTCGGCGTACATGATGAAAGTGTCGAGTCGGTGCCTATTCCTCAATTGACCATTGGCCAAATGGAGAATGCCGCATTCTTGTGCAGACAACTGTGGAGACTGGGGCCACTGTTGAAGTGATACGTTGCGAAATCGAAGTGGCGCCGAAGCGCAGGTCGTGGCGATTTCAGGCGTGTTTGACATAAAGGCAGCTTGGTCAGAAGCAATGTACCTGACGCCATCGACTGGATCCTCGCTTTGGTTTGTTCCCACCTCCAAGTTGTGAGGGGCATCCCTTTGCCAGCCGAAGGCGAATCGTTGCCCGAAGTAGCATACTGTTTGTGTCACTCCAGCGCCATAATCGACAAGGAACAGATCCCCAATTTTGTGATCCGCGGCTCTAAAGAGCTTCTCGGGAACCGGATTGAACTCTGGCGCGCATGCCCGCCCTGCATTTGCTAACGGGCCATTGTTGTATTGGATCCTAAAACACCCGTGGATACCTCCAGGGAGATCTTGTAGCCGTTCCAAATGATACTCTGCGCTGACAAGAGGCAGCTCCACTACCAGGGTAATCCCATAGCAAAGCGATGGCCCGACACTCAGGCCAGAGATTGGCAAGATGAAGGATCATGTCTTTGGAAGGTATTTCCGTCTGGACAATCTGATCAATGATATCATCCCCGACTTCGATATAGTCGCCAATCGCAAAGTTTCCGATAAGAGGCAGCAAGGGAGGGTCTTCAGCATCTCTCCAAATGGAAATGGCCCCAGCTACGGAAAATGGCGGGTCGTCTGGCGGACCGCCGTGGCATTCCATGATAAGAAAGGGTAATGATTCATTATACGCGACAATGCGATACCTTTCCCCAAGATACTTGTGAAGAGTAGTGAACGAATCTTTGGGAGCAATCATGGAGCCATCACTGTCCCAATAGCTAAAGTCATCCAATGCTTCCAAGGCTTCCAACGCGTCCGACGCCATGGTGATAGCAAAACTGTGGGAGAAGAATATGGGAGAAAATATCAGTCAACGTAAAAGGGCGCGGCAGGCGGGGTATGATATGTATGACGAACAGAGAAAACTCTGAATAGAGTTTCTCTTGAGAGTTGGATATTCCGTGCTGACTCTGAGGCGCCAAAGTTAAACTGATACTTCTAAACCTTAGATATCCTTCACTACACGTTCTTGGTATTATTCAGTATGTCGTCCAGACGACTGATGAGAAGTTACTCCAAGATATTCGACGTCAAGCCGAGTTTCTGAAACTGAGATTCGAGCACCAAGCTAACGTTGTTTCATTTATCTACGACAAACTCAGTATTCTGTCAAGGAATACCTCACTCCATGAGTCGGTCCTAATGTTGTCTGGTGCCTGAATGTCAGGGCATCCGATCATAGTATAGAGAATAGGTCGGGATCTGGGGTTCTGCCCCAGGGTCTGTTCACAGGTTTAACGGTCCACAAATATTAGAACAGACCAATTAATCGCTTCGTTTAGTGGTCAATACTATTATCACATAAATCGAAATATTTGCAAGGAAAAACAAGATCTTGTTCACCGTGGACGGCGTGGTATGTACACCGCCCAGACATTCAGAATAGATGACATGACAAGCTTAGCTATGATTTAGGAAAGGAGGTAGTCGTGTTCTGCTTTAGCGACCTTATGGCACTAGGTTCCTTTACATTTAAACAGAACATTGATGACAAATCGAGGGTGTATATAGAGCTGGACCCGACCACCACTCTGCATTCATCATCCATCCAAACAAGGAACTCTCTTCTGATCCAGCATCTGTAAGTCACGATAGTTACAACCACAATCCGATCAATATCCCTCAACATCAATCCTCCCCTCACACAATACTCACCATGGCCAACCCCCCAGTGTCTGACTTTGTCAACACTCTGCCCCTCCTTTTCATGATCATGTTCTGCTGTGTTTGCTTGAAGGACTTTGTCGTTAACATTGCCTTGGGTATCTACGATTCTGTGCAGCGATTTCTTGGGCGCTGCTGCAGGGCGTTGTACTGGACCCTGTGCTTGATCCTGTTCATGTTTGCTGTTGCTTTGATCAAGGCCCCTAACTGAAGCATGAACACTCATGGGGGGCCACTCTCGTGGAAATTACGATGCCTATCGATATTAGTTTGTTGATGCTGTAACTCACCCGAACCCATTTTACTTGCTATTACCTTCCCTTCTAGGATTGTATGAACGGTCCTATGGCTCCTACTCAGCTTAGTCACTTTGCTTTGTTATAACCTATTTGGAACTCATTCACTCGTTTTATGTTTTCTTTGTTTCCATTTAACTTACTAAGTTCTCACGTCAGTCACGATGCTTGTGTCGTACTGCTGATAGTTGAATGCGGTTCATCATGAATGGGTTCTTTGTATCTGGTTCCACTTAGCTTAGACTGATAAATTACAAGAGTTAAATCTATAAAAAGCTCATGCCCTTGCGATATAAATTACCTTTTGAAATAAATTGTGCATCATTTGAGATCTGAATCAGTTTCCCGCCGCAACCTCCATGTATTTACAAGGCAGAGAGTGAGACGTCTTAGACTACACAACGAAGGCGGTGATACGTTTCCTTTCACCACTCAAAATCACTGCATTGTTGATTAAAACAAGAGCAAGGATACAGTAGAGTGTATCCATAGCTTTAAGCTTCAGCATGGTGTGCATCGCTGATACACAAAGCACTTAGCATATAGTCGTTAATATTCATGGAAAGACTGTAAGTCTGTTGCTTTACATTGCAGTCCACTGGCTTCCGAGACCTGTATTCCGCAGTCTCTTTGGCTCCCTTTGGAGTAACTCTGCTTCGGATTGCGGTGCAAGCGGCTCTTCAAATGCAGCGCCTGAAACCAAGTGACAATTATCTTGCACAAATTCGCGACATCGTAACTGGGTACGAGCTAGACTGGCTTGCACTTCGTCTTGACCTGGCTAGATTAAATGCAGATCCACCATCAAGAGCGGCACAAAATATTGGGTGTTCTCAGGTTCACTGTCTATGGAGAATGTCTAGCGTACTTGATGGCAGAGAGAATACAAACAGGTCCTCCATAGACGATACAAACGAGACAGCCAATGCATAGATGATACCAGGTCACCGTACGCGACTCCCAGAACTTGGCCAGGTGAGCACGATACCGACAAGAACTGCAATACTGGCATAGAATTTTAGTACCGAGGTGTCCGAGGTTCGAGCTACTGCCTGGAGTCTTGCCTCAGCCATTGAATCTGCAATAAGTGTCATACGTCTAGGCGGGTTTTGGTAAAGAAAGTTGGAACACTGCCAAGTCTATGTCTTAGAGCGATGACTGCTAGATCAGCGCTCAAGTCCTGCAAAATAACAAGTTCTTTACAAATTCTATTTATCCGGGGAATCCTTCCATTACATCTCCGCCGACCTGGTATTGAAGGAGCATGGGCTCAGCAAAGCCACATGGTTCAAGAAGGTCTCCTTGGCTTATGGGTCTTGCTACTGAGGGACGACTTAGTAGTTAAGTTGATAGATATGGAAACGCTACTAAGGGTATCTCTGGTAACCGAACTTACGGCATGAAGGACTGCTTTAACAGAACGCGAAATTGCCGATACGATACTCACGTTTTCTGAAGATAGGGTAAATCAGACTCCAAGTCTATCCCTATCTAGTTAAGTCCTATAATAAACTCCCTTATAAGATCTTTGTAATATTCCTAAAGAGCATTCTGGGGATTTTAGACTACTTTAAGAACATTAATATTAAATCTTCTACTAACAAAAGAGTTAGCATCTTAGCTCATTACTGTCTTTATTTAAATGGGTTTGGATTAAGGGACGAAGCACTACAGTGCATTACGCCTTTGTTGATATTGCCGCTTGATATCTTTAAGCTGCGGCTTGGGGACCATTGGGATCACGCAGAACTGGTACTGAGACGTGCATGGAGGGTATGCACCGAATCACACCCAAGCGTGCAAACGGCGAGTGAGCTCCTCCAAGTAATTGAAATCACAGAATGGGTAGCCGTTGCACTCGAGAATTTGATGAGCAGCTGATGGAGGGCAGCATGAGGATATTATATTGCTAATCGAATTTGAAGTACGTGCTGATGACAGAGGATGGAGCCTGATCTTGTAGGATATGACAGACACGGATTGTTGTCCTAGGCTAAGAATCATGCTGCTCTTTCGTGGGTAATGGCACTTACTAGAACAAATGATAAGGGCTCTTTGTCAAATACGCTGTCAATTCTTGCGACGCCTGACTGAATTCAATGACTCTGTGTTATTCTAAGGAGGTTGGACTTGCAAACCGAAGAGATAGTTGCCTAGAAATGAAATTCTGTGGGAACAAAGGAAAATGATTCACTGATCCAGTGAATTGAAGAAACCCCTTGATTGAAGTAATGGGTGACAAAGGGCTAGAAAGGTCAATGGCTTGTTGAAAGAAAGGCTGCTGACACTTTGCTGGCTGCCGTCATAGTGAAGTTGGTTCATGTTAAGTTATCATTCTCATAAGGGAGTATTTAAGAAGGATTTGTAGTGAACATTCCGCGTCGCTTGTATTGTCTTCACAATTATCTTGGTCAACAAAGAGCCTGTTGTGATGTTGCCTGATAGACAGTGAGAAGAAAGAGCGACATTGAATTCACTTCTGAGATACGGTAACTAGGACTCAGGATGCATTCACAAATACCTGCCATTTAAATATCTTCTCTTCCTCCCAAGGTCTCTCCCTTTCATCCACATCATCCACCCAACTACCTCAGACACACGTCTGTCAAAACTACACTCAACAATTACCCACCTATTTTGCACTGAACACTAGTCATGCCTCCTCACATAGACATATATCGGCGTGGACGTCAACTCAAACGCCTCCGCGAAGCTGGACATGCACTGCTCAACAGCCTTTTACATAACGATGACTTTCACTACTTTGCAGTGTGCGAACCGAAGTTTAGTGACCCTCAAGAAGAGCAGTATCCAGCCGACTGGGTTAACAAGGACAAGAAGAAATTGAAAAGAATACTCGACTGCTGGCGCAGTAAGATGCGCGAGGTCTACTATTTCACTGTTGTCAAAGGAAGAAGACAACTCAAAGCAAGCAGTAGCCTCCGACGCTCCGCCAGACGGAAGCGGCGCTGCGGCTACACTTACACTGAAGCCAGTGACCTCCCAAGTCCTCAGGAAGAAGAAATAAACGAGTTTCTTAGGGCTGAGACAGAGGCTATGGGCAATCACGAGTATTACGATGAAGGAGAGGAGAGAGAAATTGATTATGCCTGAAGTGTAGTCTGAGTACCCGACCGTGCGAGGTTATCTGCATCTCGAGCAGCTCTACTTTTCGCCCATGGCCAGGCAATACATACAGGAATAGAGGAGTAACGGGTTGAGATGTAGACAGTGTTTGCTGTCGATGTTGCAAATCGTCGATATTTAGATCCTAAATCAAGAAATACTCTTGCTACCCTAGCACGAATCATGTATGGCACCAATTTGCATCTCTACACGAGTACATATCCGTGGGTGCCTCTTGACCTTGCTCTCTCCACAAACTTGGCCCTGGCTAATGGACTGTGTAAGAGAAAAAGAAAGTCCTGGGACTCTGGCATAGCTTCAGGTCAACTATAATTAGAACGACTCTTGATTATAGGCCGAGGGCATGTAAGCATGTGCCGATTGTTGCTTAGGGCTCGAGACTCCGATGCGGAATGCGGTGAGGATGATCCTTTCCTACAAAGACGTCTGCGACTCCAAAGCGGCAAAGAATTCTCTTGCTGCTGGTTGAAGGTAGAATCGGATGTAAATGTCTTATGTTATACAACAAAGCCAGCAGAGTGAACGTCTTAGATCCCAATTGAATCACGTAAAGTGATTACAACGACTGAACTGCTTTCAGCGTCCCAGTGCGTCGGCCAATTACATGGCGCTTAGCTAACGGATAAAATAAAGGCGGACCAAGCCATGAGGTATAGGAGGTTATTCGGATATAAGAACGTATATTAATGTTAGACTATCTCGAGCATTCTAGTAATGGTACTCTCCAGGATCTTATCGGCCATCTCTCGCGAGACAATCCCATCTTCATAAGTCGCAGTAATAACTGTATCCCCCCCTTTGACACCGCAAACATGAAAGATAGCCCCGTGTGTGCCCTGGTTGCCATTTACCGCTCCAGCTGAGAATTGCATATCATCAATCCGCCAAAGCCTTGCGCTTTTCCCGACGGACTCAACCTGAGAATTATCGAATGAACCAATGTTGGAAACGCTGAATGTAGGCTTGAGAAGGAGGGAGATAGAGGGAAATCCGTTGTCAACCACTTTCTCTAGGTCAGTTCCCAGTCGCTTCACCCCGATCCAGTACCGTATAGCTTGGCCAGTAATAGCACGTGTCATCTCTTTCTTGTAGCCCTTGACAAGCTCCCATACTGAGTCAGAGCCGAGCGATGTCTCCTTGGCACCTCTGCTTCTGACCAGCACTTGACGGAACGGTCCCAATTTATGCCAGAGCTGCCAGCTTCCTGCTGCATTCACAAACGTCCCATTTCCTGTTCCCCCACCAACTCGAGCCATGGGAAGGCTGGGCCTTAAGTCGAAATTGAATCGTGTTGCTCCTATCTTAGCGTTCGGGTAGAATTCAGTACTCAGGACAATGGTAAACATTGTAATGAGTAGAGGCGTAAACGTAGTTTGATGTTTGCGACATGCTTTGAGTATTGAAGACATGTCTTCTGCTGGGATACGATACGACGAAATGCGCGTGACGGTTCTCTCTTCTGGCTTTGCCACTGCAGTTGCGGACTTGAGGTGAGGCTTGGATGGGGGAAGACCGCCATAGATACGATGGTTGCCGTAGAATAGCTTCACAAAAAGCCACACTAGCTGTGTCCAGATTATCTCCAAGATGCTGTCTTTCCCTTCCCAAACGTCTTCCGGTTCGATGGGGGATTGGACGTTCTCGTCTGCATGAATGATAGTGTCAGGAAGAGTGGTGTGCATGCTCTTGTCGGCCGTGAGGGAATCAAGCGCGGCCAGAAATTCACGATGAAAAACCATCCCAGATATACCGTCCCCCAGGGAATGATGATAGACAAAGACAATATTATTCCCTTTGACAAGAAGCTTCCACAATGGGCGATCGGGTTCATCAGCAATCCACCACCACTCATTATGGGCTCTTTCAAGATCATCAGAAGTAACCTCAGGATCGCTCTGGTCACAATCTAAGAAATCGATGCATTTTTCCAAGTCGATAGCGTGCAGCCTGGCGGTGTGCAGCTCGTGATTACCTCGATTGGGAGATGGTCTCTGGACAAAGACGTGCCACAAGGCAGGATGAGCCTGTACAACAAGACGCAGTGCTCCAATGATCGCATTTCTGCTGAGGTATTGTCCATTGGCGCAGGTATATCGCGCAGAGACCAGAATGTTGGACCAGATACCCAGGCGATGGTAAAGGTACCACGTACGCTGTAGGGAACCTGTAGATGAAATTAGTTAATCTGAGGAATAATAGCGGCTGAGACCATACCTGTTCCTTTCACCAAGGTATATGCAGCAGCAGACCTTTTGTCCATTTTGAGCTATTTTGTCAAGACGAGATAATTGTGTTTGTTGTTTGTTATTTGTTGTAAGCACTATTCAGATTAAGTGGAACTCATAGCCTCAAGAGAGGAGGTCTGTGAAGACTGACCCCTGCTCGAAATTGGTGCGGAAGGAAGTTATGCCGAAGTTGAACAACGCCACCAATTTCTGAATCAGACAGCCAACAGAAAATGCCTTGCATAGCCACTGCGGGGAAATAACAAATTCAAGACGCTTTGTATTTTCTCCTTCAACATCCCCCGAAGTCTGGTTTCTCTTCCTTCCATCATTTTAATCCAGCGCGAGTCCATCAACAGCCACCACTAATTCGATGCCAATAAACATTTAACCTCGTACCAAATAAGCCTGTAACATGGCTGAAGCACTAGGCGTTGTCGCGAGCGCAATTGCCGTCATTCAATTATCCAAAGAAGTCATCAGTGCTTGCCAATTCTACATTGAAGCACTCCGCTCCGATGCACCTACGAGCTTACGCACCCTTTTAATCGAAGTATCCACACTCAAGTCCGTTCTTGAGAACCTGGAATTCATAGCCAAATGCGAGACCTTTACGCCCGCCTTGCAAAATCGACTGGCTGCCTCTGACGGCCCTATTGAAGGATGTAAGGCCGCGATGACAGCACTGGAAAAGCTGTTTCCAAAACGGTCTCTTCAGAGCGGGCAGAATGCGTCTAAGCGGCAGAAAGTCCAAGCAACTTTCGCAACATTAGCCTGGCCTTTGAAGCAGGGCCAGGTGCAGGATCTTCTCCAGCAGATCAGCCGCCAAAGGACTGGCATCCAGCTCGCTCTGACGACAGAGGTTACGAAAGATATTAAAGACATCAAAGGTGCTTCTGAAGAGATCCGCTCCATCTTGACAGAAGAGCAACGTTATAGGGTGTGCAGCTGGCTAACAACGACTGATCCCTCACCTCTCCATAATCGGTCGCGCAGACTTTATGAAGACGGAACCGGAAGTTGGATGCTTCGCTCACAGCACTGGACTAACTGGCTGGTTTCAAAAGCTCGATGTCTTTGGGTTCACGGCATTCCGGGTTCTGGCAAGACGATTCTCGCATCCTGGTTGATCGAAAACGTCCAAGGCCATTGCAAGAGGGTTTCAACAGAGAATACGCCTTGCACGAGCATCTACTACTACTGTTACTTCGGCCATCATCAAGACGAGGCGGCCCCGTTCCTTAGATGGGTCATCGCTCAGCTCTCCCGCCAGGCAAATGTTGTTTCGACTCTGATACACGATCTCTTTAGACGCGGCGGGGAACCGAGCATTCCTGAACTACTTGACGCGTTGGAACAGATTCTGAAGGTCTTTAGCTGCGCCTATATCGTGATAGACGCTGTCGACGAGAGTGACCCTCGTGACGAACTACTCGAGGTTATCCATACCCTCGTCACTGATCTAAGATTTTCCAATCTTCAGGTTCTTGTCACTAGTCGCGAGTACATTGATATCGAACGAGTGATGGAGAAAGTGTCTGTGTCCGTCCCAATGGCAAATGAACTGGTTGAACAGGATATTCGCCTACATGTTCAGTCAATCCTACGATCAAACCCAAAGTTCCGACGCTGGCCTGACGATCTCCTCATTGAAGTTGAAGATGCTGTTAGTACTGAAGCAAAGGGGATGTAAGTGTTCGATTGCGCTGAGAATAGGAATCTGTTAACAAGGTATAGGTTTCGGTGGGCCGTTTGTCAACTCCATGAATTGCAGCGCCTGAAAGGCGATCGTGGGGTGGTTAGCAAGGCTTTGCAAAGACTCCCTAAAGATCTAGATGAGACTTATGACCGAATATTCATCCGGATACCACAAGAAGATTGGGAATTTGTTTCCCATGCCTTTCAATGGCTTTGGTTCTACGGCGAGCTCGGCCCTCCCAATAACGGCACTCCGTCTGTTCTTCTATTAGACGCAATCAAAAGCAGTACATTGCGGACAGAAAATGACACCAGTCATGTTCTTTACAACTCGGATAGACTACAGGAACTTTGTGGATGTCTTATTAGCAATCTGGAAGATGCTATATCCTTCGCCCACTACACGGTCAAGGAGTATCTGGACTCGACCCGGATATGTCAAGGCCCGCTCCTCGTCTTTTCCACAGAAAAGCAGCAGGTTTTATCCACATGCTTGGATGTCTCGTTGCTGCAGGCACAAACATGTGCATCACAGGATCTCAAAAACGTCGAAGCGGGTGACCAATCGCAATTAGACGAGCTTGATCTTTGGAGCAACCTGAGTTATCACTCTGTTTATTATGCAATGTATTCACTTGTCACATGGAGTGAAGAGATATCTGAGAGCGACGACCTCTATGGGCGGGCGAAGAGGCTCCTACATCCCTCGACGCAGTACTGGAGGTGCTTCAGCAAGCTTCAAAATGGTGGCGAGGAGGAGAACTGGATTGACTTTTTCTTTAACATTGGAGTTTTTGAGGCTACTGATGTTAGGACTATTGACTGGAGAGAACATATAACAGATAGTGATGCATCCTTGTTTCTAAGCCTGCTTCTGACAACTGACTATCCGAAATCACCCCTATTATCTAGATTCATCAAGGAGGCGGATATCAAGGCACTTTTCAGAAACAGGATATCACTGAGAGTTCAAACTGCCTCTTATATCTATCGAAACAGACATTGGAGCACTATTACGGGAACATTCGAGTTCGATGGACCAACGATTTATGTAATAGTTCAATTGTTTTCTTCATACTCGAGTCATGTTGAAAGTTTGCTAGTCAACTACACAGGACTTTACAATCCCTCTACAGCTCTTATCTATGTCATAAGCCGACATATATCACAGTCATCGCCCTTCTGTCCACTGCGACATTTATTAGAAGTTGGAGCTCAACCCAATCTCTCAGGATATCCTATCACACCGCTCCAGATCGCTGTTGCGGGTCGAAACTTGGAAGGGGCTCGTTTACTACTGCATTTCGGGGCTGATCCAAATTATGTTGGCGATCCGCTGTGCAGCGCTTGGCCGGCAAACAGCATAATGGCCAGGTTCGAGCGATTCCACGGCATGTCGCCTCTTCGCATTTGCAGAAGCGGTGAGGCTTTGTCCTTCACAGAATATAATTACGAGGACATCATAGAATCATCGACGGAAACTATTCAACAACTGCTCCTTGCACATGGTGGGAAGGACTTCCAGTGGGAACCGGGCGAACCATTGACGAGATAGACTGAGGAACCCACTAAGACAGGACTGCTGCTAGTTTAGTTGTGTCGAAGAATGATCAGAAAAAAATAAAACAATCGATGATTGGTAACGCAAGCTGGCGCAGCCCAAGCCTTCAGAAATGAAGAAGATCCAGACCATTGCTAACGAGCCAATCAAATTGCGGACATGACGTGCATCGTCAGAACACCATTTTGCGAAAATGACCCGTGCACTCGGCAATTGGAGACAGGAGGACAAAGGGAGACAATTACTTGACATTGCTGATGAGGCAATAACAATAACTTTAGCTATTCTATGACACCGGTAACTACTTTATTGCACGATGATTTCGAAGTAACGGATCAAATCAAACTTACTATTAGACTTAATTACAAGCAGAATATTGCCGCTGGCACAGACACCAAACCATCTCTCGCTGTCTTGATCTCAAGTGCGCTACGCAGACTCCAAAACGCATGGCTTGCACAGCCATCGTCAGATCAAAGTCGTATTGTTCCCGGCCACGTAAGTCACCAGCCCTAAAACACGACAACTCACGCCTCCGCGCCAAGAAAAACAGATCTCTTGGCAGGCACAGACCACGATCCCCCGTAGTTGATCGGCGAATGCTTAATTTTAGCTGGGTCTAGAAACTGGTCATCAGAATTACGAGCGCTGTGATTGGCTGGGTTAGGAACCATCGTGCTGGGAGGGTTACGTAGGCTCGGCTTTTGTGGCTTGGAATGTTTTTCACAGTGAGAAGATGTTTATTCTCGGTTCGAGGGAGGTGGCTTGGGGTATAAGGAGAAAATTGACCCAGACCGATGCTGTGACATTTCGCTAGTAATTCAGTCGCGTTTTGCCTTGTTGTTTCCGTTGCAATCTTTCTGCTTTCAATATGTTCAAGATAAATCGTTCTCTAGACATTGTATTTGCCTTTGTCGTGGCACTCTGTACGTATTTATCCCTTCAGCAGTGACCAGATACTAACAAACAATTTCTCTCTTCAGTTGCCACCATCGTCCATGCCTCCCCAGCGTCCTACTGCGATGCATCGTCAAGCAAAGTCTGCTACAGCTGGGCTGTTCCATCCTCTTCCTCCGCCCTCTACGTTCGCCTCGAAGCCCCTACCACCTACCAATGGGTCGCCCTCGGCACTGGATCCCGCATGAGCGGCTCGACGATGCTCGTTATATACCAAGACGGCTCGGGCAATGTCACCTTGAGCACTCGCAAAGGACACGGCCATGACACGCCGACATATCAGGCTATGAGCGGTATCAAGCTTGTTGAGGGAAGTGGCGTGTCGAATGGTACAATGGTAGCCAACATCTACTGGAAAGATGCAAGCATATCGGGGACTGCTCAGTGGATCAGTGCCTGGAAGAAGGGTAGCTCTATGGACACAAGCGATGCAAGCAGCGATTTTCCTGAGCATGACGGAACGGATAGTTTCTCTGTTGATCTCTCCAAGGCTACCGTCAGCGGCACATCTAACCCTTTCCTTAACTCGTCCAACACTACGCCAAGCGACAATGCTGTCTCCGGTGGCGGTGGAGGTGAAGATCATACTGGTTCAGCGCACGGTGTTATCATGGCAGTTGTTTTCCTCGTCGGGTTCCCTATCGGCTCTGTTCTCATGCCTCTACTTGGGAAATGGCTCATCCATGCCTCGTGGCAGATCATCGCCTTTGTAGGCATGTGGGTTGGCTTTGGCATTGGGAAGATCGCTGCTGATCGTGACGGAGATGTAAGTCGTATGCATGATCAGCCAACAGTAACTAACGTTCTATAGTGGTTTTATGAACCTCACGTTGTCCTCGGTACGATAGTGTGCGTCTTGATGATTGTCCAGCCTGTCTTGGGATGGATGCACCATAGAAACTACGTCAAGTACCAACGACGAACGACAATCAGCTATGGACATATTTGGTACGGTAGAGGTATCATGGTCGTCGGCATCATCAACGGAGGCATTGGGTTGCAGTTATCTAGTGCGTCTACAGGCTTGATTGTTGGATACAGTATTGTCGGTATTCTTGTCTCTGCCATTTACGCTGCTGGCGCTGTCCGTAAGATGGTCCAGATGAAGAGGAAGGAGCATGAATTGCTGTCGGATCCATCGAATAGCGCTCTTGAATTGCGGGCATAGTTTAGAGTTGAGAAACCAAGAATTGCAAAGCCATGCCGATGTTGGGTAACCTAGCTCTGTTCTTTGAACCAGAGCGCTTGCGTTAAATGGTGGGCAGCCGTCACCGGAAGTCCTCACTCGTATAGTGACTGCAGGCGATATAATAGCGGGTGCTAAACGTATTGTATCAGGTCAAAGGTTCTGGGACTAGCTGATTCTGCTTTGGCGGATGTTCTGTTTGTTGATGAACTTAATGACGTGACGTCGCGAACATACAATATCTCCAACGAGAACACATGCCGTTTACATCATCCTATCACACATGTGTTAATCGGTCTTTATGGAATATGGACACGACCTAGAGAATCCCTATGCCAGATGCATTCATTAGTACACCATCAGAAGGTTTACGTACAGCCGCTTGCCGAAGTACTCGCCTGTTCCGATACCACTTCGTGCACCTGAACAACAAGATTATCCCACGATGTCATCCAAATTGAATAACTGAGATAATAGCATTGGGTGACAAAGCGATTCTTGGCAATCAGTGAGTTACTAGGCAAGGCAGCCGTTGAAGTATCTGTGCCAGCGTTCAATAAGAACAACTGCAGTGAGAAGGACTGGCAGTGTTATCATTCGTCATAATCACAGCCGTTTCCCCAGTTTCTAGATGCCTAAAATGAGATTCCACCCCTCTTTTTTTCGCCTTCAAAACCTATTCTCATCAACAATCCCTCTCCTGTCGCCTTTCTGGACCTTCACACTAACGCCTTCACTATCTACAATATTTCCATCACAAACACTCCCGGAAACACAAAAAAACAATGCCCACAAGAGGTGGAGGACTTTGGGTCTTCCAGAACCAGTACGACTTTCTCACTGCTTATCTATGCGACCCTGAGTTCTACCTTGTTCTCGGCATCGCAGTAAGTGCATATATGGTCTGGATCTCGGACTTCAATCGTCGTCGTCAGATACGTGTTAACCAAGCACTCACTCAAAAGGTCAACAAGACAAAGTTATTCTCTCTGACTGCTTCCACGGTCTTCGGTCTGATGTTCCTTCATGGAAGATCGTTTCCCGATAAGAAGGCCGCGATGAACTGTCAGGTTGATGGTACAGATGGGTGCAGTGAGATGGCAACTGGTAAGGTCTGGTTAGGAACGGTGGACTCTGGGGATGTCTATGCTATCAAAGAAGTTGAAGTAGACAGATGAGACTTCGAGCAATAGGAGGAGCACCACGACATTCGATGAAGTAGTAAAATGTGGATGGAAGAAGCGGAGAGCCACATTTAGCCAGTACGGCAGTGATAGACATCACGTGTACTCAGCCTGGTAGCAAATATAGTTTTACATCTTGTAGCCTATGACTATACCTTTATGTAACACTTGCCTAGGGCAGACTATTGCATGACGAACTCGAGGCGTAACATGGCCGGTACCTATTCTGAACTCTGTTCAAAGTGCCGCACAATCCTATTTGACTGTTTATTAGATCGAATACGGGCTAGCATACACAATTAACATTTCACAGAGCCATGTCATAAGAAACGAGATGCACTTATAAGAGCTGAATGTGACGCGGTTCATCCTGTGAAGCGGTACAGTTTTGTCTATAAAATCACAGTGAAACAGGCCATTCTTCCCCAGTTTCCAATATGTAGGTATTATTCCCGGATTTGCATCACCTCCAATCAACTATCTTGCTTCTCCAGCATCAAACACCAGTTTCACATCCCAACACCACACTGTTAGCTGCGTACCCATTAGTTGGCAACACACTGGGAGTAGTAATCATTCCGTTTAGTACACTTGGCACCAGAAGCACACTTGGTGCCGCCAGTCCAGTTGTTACCGCCGCACTGGCCCCAAGCAGCAACCTCGGCACTAGCGGCGGTTTTGATAGTTGCAGCCTGAGTAACGGGACCCTTGGTAGCCGTAGCCTTCTTGGTAGAGACAGCCTTAGCGACGGGGGCTTTGGTGGTGGTGCTGGGCTTGGGAGTAGTAGTCTTGATTGCGGATGCGGCAGTGTTAGTGGTTGGCTTGGATTCGGATGAAGCAGGTGAAACACCAGTGCTTGATATACTGGAACTCCAGTTGTTCTTTTGAGAGAGGTAGTACCACCAGTTGCGATACATCCAGCCGTCGAAGTCGGTGATTTCCATAGAGGCACCAGCAAGCATGATAAACTTGGTGATACCGGTGGGGGTCCAGTCTGTTCAAGTCAGTATTCTCATAATGAAAGAAGTTGGCAGAGAATGGAAAGTACCATAGACTAGAATCTGTTAGCAGACATCTCTTGATGTGAGAGAAGGATCACTTACAATCGTCAAGAGCGAAGGTATGTCCCTGTATAGTCCGTTAGTCTTATCCATGAAAAGAAGTCTCCGTGGGCGTACCATCTCGTGCAAAAGAATGTGGATGCTGTCACTGTCAAGGTTGTTCATGAAGTACTCACGGCCAACCTCCTGACCCCAGTTATGGCCAAAGCCACCCTCGAGACCATCCTTCAGCCAGAGAGAGTGGTCGTAGTGACGATCAGCACCAGCCTTACAGCCACTATAGTCACCATCAAGGTGAGCATCACGAGCACATGCGACAGGGCACATAGGGACACTGTCTGCATCGAGCTCCGTGTAGACCTCGTAGCCAGCAGTGGAGCCCTGAAGCTGGCTCTTGTCCTTGACGGCATATGCGACAATATTGACCTTCACCTCGTCGTAAGGGAAGCCGTTGTAGCCGTAGAGCCACTTGAACCACTTCTGGTACTGAGCGTTATACCCACTGGCGATCTTGTTTCGTTCGGCCTCAGTGATGGTCGCGCTAGAGTCCCATCGGACACAGATGTTCAGGTAACCCTTGTTAGCCATGATTTGATGGAAGCCAGTGTTGACGTTGGCGTCCAGCCCTCCGTCGTAGGTCTTCTCGTAGTGCTCCCAGACTTCCTGGAGGGGAGCCTTCAAGTCTGCAGGCGGGTTCCAGCCCGACTGTCGCTTGACAGGACGGTTGCGGGGCATGTCGGAGAAGCCGCGCTTGCTCTGGGGCTCGGCGAGAAGAGCCTTCCAGACGGAACCGTCGAGATCTGAATGGGCAGTGGCACAGGCGGCGAGGCCGCTTAAGATGGCGGATATAGTAGAGACGCGCATTTTGTTGTTTTTGAATGAGTGACGAATTAACGAGTGAAGTAAAAATTTGAATAAGAATGTACAGAAAACGAATGGAAAAGGGTCTCTGATCCAGGCAGAGTGACTAAACGAATGTGATTTGCGATGAGACTAAGGCCATAAGCTTAAAATCTTGAGATCATGCTTATTTATATGCCCATCCCTCAACGATACCTCAGGGTTAACACGAGCCTTTAGCGCTACGCTGTTCCATTCTTGGTGTGATGTTTCAGATCATTGGATCGAGGTCATGGTAAAATAACAGAGGCCGGAAAATTATTCACCGTTGGCTGACGTCCCAGTCTGTCGGAAATTTTGCACAGATCAGACCTAAAATGGCATTTTACCGTGTCTTACCCCAGTCATTTCCGAAACTCATTAAACAGAATTCGACGGTTGACCCTAGCATATACGAGATCGAAGCATGGATTGTCGGATAGCGATTAGGTGGAGATGTTGTAAGCCAACCACAATTCAATGGTTACGCGCTTAACACGTTGGGGTAGGTAGCTTACGAGCTTGTTTGGGATTCACCAGTATCCGTAATTCAGGAGGATCTCATTTCGTGATGTCCACTAATACTCGAGTATATCCTGTCTATTGATCCACGATTCCAGGAAGGCTAAAGAAACGTGAGCAGCCCCGAAAATCCAGCACGCTGTATGACAAGGCTGAGCAAGATGTCGTGACCCAGGCCTACTCGATGACGACTTCGGAAGCAGACAACACACAGCAAACGAGATTTCTAGATCTATATCTATTCCTAGGCAGAAATATCGCCCTCAATTGTGTAATTCCTCACACCAAGGCTTTCGCCATCAGTCCACTTCCTTTACAATAAGGAATGACAATCAGTGCGCCAACTACATATCTCTTTACGTCTCAGGTAATCATATAATCGGTTCGTTTATAGTGAAATACAATAAGCAGTGCTAACAAGGTTAAATTGACAAACTCGACAGCTGATGCTTGCATTCCACGCCTTACTCGCTAACAAGACCATAAGGTCCTTGAGCAGGAAGGGGAAGATAAATGCGAGCGACTATGCTGGAAAGAAGGTGAAATAGTATATAGAACTGTGGGTATCAGCGTTGACGGCCAAGGAGGCTGCCATTTAGGTGGTGGAAAATCCTTCCTGGACGAGTATTATGTTTAGTATTTAATCTATCCTCACCCAGCCTTTATATGTAACTTGGAGCCCATTGAACTACGGAGGGGAAACATATTTTGCAATTTCAACGTCCTAAGCCCTTGAAGTATGGTTTTTCTTAGCTGTCTTTAGTCTTCAAATATAGATTCACTTCAACATCATTGTGCTACCTGGTCCTTGATCTTCTTCTCACCTGCTTGTAAACTTGGTTACATAAACCCAAGACGATTCAGAAAGACGCCTTCAACCATGGCCCTCGAATAATGATCGCCAGATCTGCTGGCACTTGCTCTATCTGCTGTATGGCGACTGGCCCAGACATTGGAGAAAATTGGTGGAGATGATAAGTAGGACGAATCCCCATAACCTGCGCCCAGCATCCAGTAAAAGACAACTCCCCATAAGCGAATTATACTAAACAGTGTTATCATCGGTAGTCAAATCGTACCCTCTTACTACTACATAAAGACATTTTTACAACGTTCAACACACTGTTTAAAGGTACCAAGTTATGGCAAACACCCTAACAGCCCTGTCAATCTAGCACGATAAGGACAACTAATCAACCCCGACAACAGACAACGTCAAAAGCATATGAGACCATTGAATCAACACGTCAATCTACAATGGCTGGTGGCAAAAATGAAATTGGCAAAAACATACAACAGCGGGGATTCGCTGGTCGTCACCGACCCAACTACTAATCCGCCGGTTAGTGGCTTGACTATGGGAGAGCAGACGGGATCCCGTATTTTCCACTACCTATGGTCGTATGTACCTGTGAAGGCTTGCTCACAGCCTATGTGCGGGCGCTGGGAATCGGATAACAGTCTCTAATTGGTTCATCCCCGATGTTTAACATTTGCAAACAGTTCGTCTTGGCCAGCCATAAACAATTGTGACCACGTGTAAGATCATCTTATTACAGTAGTTAATAAAAAGGAGCTCCTATAATTGGGCCATCAGACCTTTAACACCGTGCTGGGCGTCGGGCCGCTTCTCGCCATAAGTGTGGACATTAATCGCTTCGTTTAGATACACCCCAATGGGTAATGGTTTTGAACGGCAGCTGGAAGTATAGGAAGGGGTTAACGGAATCCGATGAGCAAATCCAAGAGGACAAAATAGACATATCTGATAGGTAAGTAGGATGATCCTACACTGCTGCCCCTCGACCGCCGTTAACTTATCAAGATGAACATGACTAAGTCTTCCTTGGAATCTTAAAGAATGAGTTTAGCAAGGCAGTAATGAAATGAACAGACCTTTCTCAGTTGCTAATTGAGTTGCTTACATTTTAGCTAGCTTAGATGACTTCGCTTTTGGGGCGGAACGCACCTAGGAAGATGAAGCCCGAAATCTGTTGAAAAGGATAATCCGTTGTAGGTTATTTTTGCAACTACCACTGATATATATAATTAGATGTATTTTCGTAGTCGTAAATGCACACACTCGCTTTCGCAATATTCCTTGGCCGATGATAGTTATGACATATATGAATGAAAGTCCGGCCATAACATGTAGGGGAACGATCAATGACGGCCCCCAACTTTGTTCTTGGCAACCTTCCTTTTGACGTTATGACTAGCAACAAAGATAATGCACTTTATTACAGGCAGAACGATCTTGACCCCTTTTGAAGCACATGCTGATTCCCATATTTTCTCCATGTTCTTGTCTGTTCTGTCGACAGCCGTATTGATCTAGCATTCTAGCATCACCAGCTTTCTAGCTCCGTGCCTCGTTTGCCGCGAACGATACTTCACCCTGAAATTTACCGCTCTCATCTCATCATTCTATCTGCTTGGCCTGACGCTGGCTACACAAACTCTCCGAATGGCGACAAGGCACCAGATAAATACAAACCGTGTGGCACCGGACAACCTTTAGTACCTATTCTAGCGAATAAAATCCTGACCTCGCTTGTTCAGTGAGTGGTCTATGTGCGTGCGCTCGTGACACTACAATGCGAGGTGCTTGTACGGACAAGGACTGGTCAGGCTGTCAGGAAGTCTGTCCTATGAATGAGTGGCCAACTGTGAGGGCAGTCTTGAAAGACTAACTAGCCTCTCAGGAGAAAATCACACATCGGTTCATCTGAGAAAGTGTAGCGACGGTAAGTACTGTTGTCGTGTCTACGGTATTATAACTACGATAAAGGAGAAGACTCTCGAGACCCTCTGTTCTCACTTCTAGGACCCCCCTTTGCGCTCAAAGATTCCCCCTCTCCCAGAAGGACGCCAGTAGGAGCTATAGCTGGTGGCACAGAGGGAAGAGCTTTGTAGTATCTATTGTCTCAGGCCTGGCGTGGTGGCCTTTCCAGAGGAGGAAGAGAGCAACTGGGGGCGCGATAGGCACACCTGTCCGATGCGCGGCTTGTCCAGCCAAGAACTGTGCATGGGGCTAATTTAAACTCGGCGTCTGTATATTCTCTTACCTGTTGAATAGGTATGGGTTTCAGACTTGGAAGTTATAAGTGGTCTATCTGTTCAATGTGCCGAAGGCTGACATGTTACAGGGATCAGAGAGCAGAAGCACGTAGTATATACTTGCGACTTGGCGGGGACAGGATATGAAATGGAAGCATACTATGGTTTTAAAACAGCACTTTGTGAGAAGTTAAATCTATACTACTTGTGACGGTAGAAAACCTAGAATGGATCCCAATATTCATAGCCTGGATAAACCGTGTCTAGATATACATGTACCCTACTCTTTTTCTCTGTCAAATAAACCTATGTCATCCCCCGACTGTACCTCATCTCTGTTCCTTCTGAATATCTGACTAATTCATTCAAGGTCTCTCTATTACACTTATCAGAGATCTTCAAGCATAAGCAAGTTCGCCACCGCAAGCCCGCCTCCCACAAGTCCCCAATTTAGTCCAATGACCTTTCCACCACTGGTCACTGTATCCGACCCAATAACTACATTCTTCCACCGAGACGCCTCAAATATCACATCGCTCTCGTTGCTTCCATTTTGGAAGATTCCTTTAGCCAAGCAGATCTTGTTCTCAGAAGGCTCTTCAGCGAACGACCGAAGTGTGATCATAGTGTTCGCGCTGAGCGTAAACTTGTACTGACCTACAGAGATGGTTACGTCGGTATCGATTTCGAAGCCACAGCCTTTCAGGTCAACGGGCTGAGAGAACCACATCGACTCGACTTTGTGCTCTGATGAGTTGTTCTCGCTACGGGTAATGCTGATTTCTTTAGAGAAGTCGAGAGGCGTTGAAGTGCTATGGCTGGTAAGTCCAAGTAAGTAGGTAGTAGATGTTACGGTGACCAGGGAATAAAACAGACTTAAAGTCTAAAGATATGAGCAGTAGGTTATATCTGTATGAACTAAGGCTAGGGTGAAATACCACTGCTTCCGACTTAGCGACTGAATTGGGGATTTCTAGCCGCTCGGCCTGACTCGTGCTTATCTAGGAAGAGCTGTATCGCCCGTTTATACTTACGTTCAAATGTCAAAACACCCTGGATGCCAATCTTCGGAAAATACTTGATAAAGCACTCTCGGTAAGCCTCCCCCATTCTTGGCTCTGTAATTTCGAGGTAGAATAAGTGTAAGAGCTCATGGCGTATTTCTTCTTCTAAGTCAGGTGCTAGCTTCCCGGCATTTGCGAGGAGGAAGAGAAAGTCCTGTGGCATATGAGACCAACACAAGTCAAGCCTTCCGCTCAAAAAGGGGAAGAAGAATCTATCCGCTTTTATCCATTTATATAAGTCCCCGTAGCTAGACCTGGCATCATGAGATTTAGGAATAGCATACCCATGACGGTCATACCAACAGGTGGTACCGACGATACACCATACCAAAACGCGACCGCCCCATATCTCGATTTCAGAGAAGTCAGGTTTATTTTCGATTTTTGCAGGATCACGGGGTGCATTTGACTTTCCCTTTTGACGTGATTCCTCGAAGGTGATAGAGGGAAACGAATTCATCATCCTAAGGAAAACGCCGTTATCCATCGTCCGAACACAAACATCGCCTCGATGTGTGTTCCTTACATCCATAAATGGATGCCAACGCCACTTGAGCCCCTTTAACTTGAGCGGCTCTAGCAATCTCCTTTCGGCTAGACTCAAGCTATCCACCCGGAGATAGGACTCATTAAAGAGCTTGGGATAACTAGTTATACAGTCCTGCAGAAGCGTGGTATTAAGACTTCGTGTCGGATGTGGATTGAGAAGCTCGACAATAGAGTGTTGCGAAGGAGGGGATAGTTTATCGATAGCATCGTGGCTCGTTCCAAAAGGACTTGAGTCATCGATCACTGTATCACCAGATTCAGACGACTCTGTCCAATTTTCCCAGGTCGCTACACTTCTCTCGTCACCCAATTCATTGTCTATAGGCTCGCATATAGCGTTAATATTAGGCTGAACCTGCATGGTCCACATGGCAGTCTCTAGAGCCTTGATTCTAGCGTTGTGACTACATACCTTGCTTTCGAGATGTCCATGCACCTGCTTCTCCCCATTGTGAGACTTCCCCGTGTCACTGCAGCTCATTTTGGTCTTAGAAGATTTCGCTGTCTTTGACTTATGTACAGTGTTTAGTTGTGGTGCGGAAGACCTTGTGGGGTGCGCTTCAACTACTTCAATCCAACGACTTCATGGAGATTAAATACACCTGCTATACATACTACGACATTGATCGTGTTCAATGGTATAAGTGCATCGGTGCGGGTAGGAACCGTAGTTGGCTAATCGCCGGGGTTGCAGTGGTATTGCCGTAGCTAGATGGATGGTGGAACAGATACAATATGATAAATAACATAACATAGATTGTAATCGAACAAAGCCATTGATTGGAAACAACAGAATGACATTGGGCATCATGCGAACTTGAACTATAGAACTGGCGTACGGAGCGCCAATTTCCCGAGATGAGTTTCTCGAAGAAGCCATTCAATCGTCCCTCCACATTTGCGCGGTTGTTCAATCACTGGGTCTTGCCCCTCATGTCAGACCTATCTGAACAGACAGACTAAAAAACAGAACATAAAGGGACAGTGAACTTTTTACGTTAATAATTGAAGCAAGGGCTCCATTCCACCTTAATTAAAGAACCTTACGTGTTCAGTAAAAGAATCTCTGTAAATGTGTTAATACCGTGAACAAGTACTACAGAATTAGTGTAATATAGTCTTTGTTACAGAATAGCATAACTGAATATGAATCCCTTGTTTTGAGCAGGCTTTTCTCCATTAGCTATAAATATGACAATTGTCCTATGAATTATATATGGGCTTTTACTGTAAAGCAGTTCAATTTGTTTTATTTGCATCGACTGTCAATTATCACACCACGCCTAAAGCTGCAACCATTACTCAGTTCCGTTTATCAAAATTAACTCTCCCCATTCGACACCAACTTGCCACCTTTGCACCTTCATCATGAGTGGCCCTGCACCGATTGATCTTGATAAGGTGAGTCGCCGCTTAGAGGCGGAAGTCCAGCGTCGATCCGAAGTCCGGCTTCTTCAATTCATCGCATGGCTTTGGTCTTGGGTTCCCTGGCCTTTCACTGCAAAAGAGCCTGTATCTCCACAAAAAGAAACCATGAAACGGATGAAGAGGGGTCGAAAGGTTGACAACAATGAAGAACGTCCGCGCCGTCTGAGGGTCATTAGAAAGAGCAAGTCTAGAGTGGTTACTAACAAACAGAACTCGGAGCCTTAACAGATCGTGATCCGGGATGCAATTGAATAGGAGCTAGCATAGTAATAGAATTATATTATAACTAGCAAACGCGCTGCGGCTATCGCGCTAACAATAAATAAAAAGATAAATCAGGGGCATAAATACATTTAAGGGCGAAAGAAAAACATGCTAAAGGACTAACATTAGTAGTTTTCATGAGTTAATTCTAGCTAAATTGAGTCGCTATGTGTAGTTGATTTGTTAAATTAAAATAATCACTTTTCTTTATGTATGCACTTATGTTTTCCCTCTTTGTCTTCTCCACACCAGATGGAAAGGTACAATCTTCCTACTAATGCATTACTGTTTAGTAATTACCTATAGCTAAATCCATTATTGCAATTAGCTCAAACGTACGCATACAACGGTCTAAGAACTCAGTCACTCAAAGGCACCCTTGACATAACGCAGTCCCTGCAAAGCCAATATCAGTCGCTGTACCTAGGAAACCTTGAAGAGTTTACTAGGATAACATAAACGGTGGATAGCAGATCATTGGAGACCCCTTCTATTGTCAATGGTGGAGGAGGAGGGAACAACGAGTAGGACGTGAATACGAATCCCACCGCGCCAGGGCTACCTCATCTCGAATAGCTCCTTAACTATAAAGCACCAGGGTGTAGAAGAGAAAGTGATCAGCACTCAATACATACACCGCAAGAGATTCTTAACGTATGTATTGAAAGCAATTATGTGCCACCGTTAAAAGTGGCAAAGGGTAATCGGCCACAACGAAAAGGTGCAATGCAGTTAGTGCTAAGAGTGTTCGTCGCTGAACGCATGCCTTACCTCTGCTAGTCGTTTAAGGGGTTGAGGTTCTCAATATCCACAGGAATTCCCTCCATGGGACAGTTTCTTAAGATCAGCGAAATTGCTACACAAGCCTTAAGGTGTAAAAAGGCTTCTGACGTTAAACTAAAGTGTTAAAATACTTGATCTAAGACTCTCTATATATATACTACATTATACTGAGTTTACCTAAGTTTACTTAAGCTTATTTGTTAACGGGGATATAGGTCCTAAATTTTACAACGAGAAGCTGGTATAGAAAGACAAATATATTACCTTGAGGAAATACAAGTGCCAGATCAACGCTGTTGACATGATATGACCGTCCATAAAGCGAGCTGCCAAACTAGGCTAGACCGATCCTAATTATAACAATAAAAGGCACTGAATCTGATGAGCTTACGGGTATACGGCATCGCTTATACGGGAATTGCAGATCCCCCCTTGCTGATCTGATTATTTGTTTCTCACCCCCGGAATTCATAAAGTACCAAAGTCTCAAGATTCTTTTACTCCTCGCAGTTTGGTTTCCTTTATATGACTGAGCTTTTTGCCAGTATGTCTGCCATGCAAGACGAAGCTTTCTCCGTCTACGGACTCTGGCCAAAGCGTCTGACGATAGTATCTGTATCGCTATTCGCGCTCCTCGGTACCATGGCAACTAGCATGTACTATCCTGCACTTCCAACAGTAGCCAGCGATCTTGGCGTATCTATCACAGACGTCAACCTATCAGTAACAACATTCATGGTAAGATGACCTCCGTCATTGGCTCTTACATGCTACGTACGAAAGCTCATGTACTAGATCTTCCAAGGCATCGCC
Organism: Fusarium sp. NRRL 53293; assembly: GCA_013759125.1. Classification (NCBI taxonomy): domain Eukaryota; kingdom Fungi; phylum Ascomycota; class Sordariomycetes; order Hypocreales; family Nectriaceae; genus Fusarium; species Fusarium sp. NRRL 53293. The sequence continues at coordinate 26,137 of JABSTN010000311.1, read as the reverse complement.
CCCACCTTCGTCGGCAGTTTCTCAGACTCCAGTGGTCGTCGCCTCGCTTACGTCGCGTGTTTTTCGATCTTCCTTATCGCCAATATTGCTCTGGCACTACAGAACACTTACACCGGACTACTGGTGCTACGGTGTGTCCAGAGCGCGGGCGCCGGTGGATTGATTCCTCTTGCCAGCGGTGTCATAGCAGATATTGTCGAGCCGGCTGAGCGGGGTTCCTATATGGCCTGGGCTACGGTTGCTCCTGTTCTAGGACCTGCCCTGGCCCCTGTGCTAGGCGGCGTCTTGACTCAGTATCTTGGGTGGCATTCCATCTTTTGGTTCCTGGCCTTTGCATGCATCGTTCTGGGCATTTTATTTCTCTTCTTCTTTCCCGAGACCAACCGTAAGCTTGTTGGCAACGGATCACGTGTGCCACCAATTCTCAGTCGACCCTTGTACTTCTTCTTCATCAAGAGGAACAAACAGCAGCAGGGAGATGCGATGGAGCGAAAGCCCATGCATTTCCCTAATCGTTTCGCTATTTTGAAGGTGGTGCTGGACAAGGAGGGGGCGGTGGTTCTTGCGGGCAACGGTGTCATCAACATCCTGATTGTCGGTGTCAACACTGGGCTTCCACCGCTTATAACGAAACTATATCGTCTCTCGGAGGTGCAAACATCCCTTTGTTTCTTGGCCTTTGGCATCGGTAGCGCTGTCTGCACCGTCATCACGGGCCGCCTCATGGACAGAGCTTACCGAAGGACAGCTGCGAAGCATAATATCCCGCTCAAGCTCGCCCGCCGGGACCCGAATATGCCTGTAGAGCACGCCCGCTTGCAAGTAACATGGCCACACATTGCCGTCGCTATTGCTGGTCTTCTTGGGTACGGATGGACTTTGAACAAGCCTACCCATCTGGCCGGGCCTATGGTCTTCCTGTTTGTCATTGGCTACACCACTACCGCCGTGGCACAAGCTCTAAACGCTCTAATGGTCGATCTGTTTCCTCAGGATGCGGCTACTGCAAATGCAGCTAACAACTTAATACGCTGTGGCTTGGGAGCTGCCATAACCGCTGCCATCCAACCTATGACCGACGCCGTTTACCCTGGCTGGGCATACACTATCTGTGCGAGCTTCCTCTTAACTATTGTTCCCTTTTTCATTGCATTGACTCGTTTTGGACCTGGATGGCGGGCGGGCCGCGCTAAACAAGACACGAGAGACCAGGAACAGGGAGGGAATACAGTGCAAGTTATAACAAGTAGAGAAGCGAAGGCATCTTAAGCCTGATCGGCATAGTTTACGAGGCTCGCCACAGGACATAAGAGGTGAAGTCGGGACGGGGACTCTTTATTAAATATCGTCTCATTTGTTGCTCATTTCATAGGTGAGGGTGCTGGATAAAAGGGAGGTATGATCCCACTGTCATCTAGAGACCGAAAGACAAGACATCACAAAGCATTATATATCTTATCGATGACAAAGTTTACATTCAAAAAGGACTAGTAGGCTATCTCTATGGTGATGAATTATAACATGCAGCATAGAGAAAGATCACGTCAAATGCCCTCGCCAACTCAACCCCTGTCATAAATAGTCTAGCCTTTCTGGTCATCACACTCCGTATTCATAGGGTCCATTTTCTGGCCAATAAATCCAAGGTATAGTTAAGATAAAGCTGATTGTCTTTATTGTTGAAGCCTTGGAGGAATATTCCATTGTTACTCATATATAGTCAACTTGTCTATCAAGCTGTATAAACCTCGGTTCCCTAGGGGCGGTCATAACACAAAGCGCGTATCCTAATGGTTGTCACAGCCTCGGCTAACCCTCTAGATCCACTTCCGCTACCCTACAAATGAGTCTTTCTAGATAGCTGTTTGTGGCTCTTCCCATCTCTATTCTATCTCCCAAGCATCTTTCAGAATGAGTACCACGGAGATCGTGACAGTGTCCAGCCAAATCGAGTCCCATGAACTGCATACCTGGCCAGCCCCCGTATCGCAAACACCAGTCTTTCAACCCGTTTCGCTGAGCAGGGCCCATTTGTATTGGTGGACTTGTGGCTGGCTCTTTTGCCAATACCCTCGGGACTCTTATCCTCAATCAAGGTGTCGCCTACGGTATCGGGTTCCTGATCCTTTACTATCCTATCCTCATAATGGTCAATGAGTACTGGATTGCTCGTCGCGGGATGGCTTACGGGTTACTCTGTGGCGCGTCTGGTGTTTCTGGCGCTGTAATGCCGTTTGTTGTACAGGGTCTTCTCTCGACTTACGGCTATCAGACGACGCTCCGTGCTGTTGCTGTTGGCCTGGCTGTTCTAACGGGGCCTCTGATCCCGTTCCTTGACGGGCGATTACCGCCTTCCGCGCACGTCAACACCCCCAAGACGAATTGGTCTTTCTTCAAGAGTCCTCTTTTCTGGCTATACTCTATATCCAACTTATTCCAGGGATTTGGATACTTCTTCCCGTCATTGTATCTCCCATCCTTCGCGACGTCCCTTAATCTTGGCGCAAGATCTGGGCCTATACTACTCGCCATCATGAGCGTGTCCCAGGTTGCAGGGCAGTTTGTCTTCGGATATCTCTCAGACCGTAAACTACCACTCGATATACTTGCTTGTTCCTCTACCCTTGTTGCCGCCGTGACGACCCTCACTATATGGAGGCTAGCGGAATCTTTCCCCGTTCTCATTGGCTTCACTATCTTGTATGGCTTCTTCGCGGCCGGTTTTACTGCTATCTGGGCAAGGATGAGCACGACAATCACGAATGACGCGACAGCCGGGCCAATCGTCTTTGGCCTGCTTAACTTTGGCAAGGGTGTTGGCAACGTGCTCGCGGGCCCCATCGGCGGTCTTCTAGTTTATAACAGCAGTGCCCTACAGCACTCGTCCCCTTCTGAGTCTTTGGCTCCGTCGTCGTATCACTGGGTTATCATCTTTACTGGATGCTGTATGTTTGCGAGCACGTCTACTATATTCTTGCGATATGCAAAGCGTCTTGTAGCAGGGAATTAGGGCTTCATTTGTGTATCATACAATACATAATGATAATTTCCTACCGGCACTGGCTTTGGGTATCGATGGAAATGTGGGTTATCTCTTAAAGGCGGCCGCTCTTGCATCCGCTTTGAACTTGACTAAGCCATAGAACTACCTTACAAATCGCTAAGGCGGCCGTTCTTGCATGCTCTTTGGAAAGGTAACGTTGTAGAACTAGACCAGAAGTGTAAAACAAAAACTTTAAAACACGAGGCTTTTGGAATAAGGGATATAAAATGCCAATGCGCGGGGAATAGCCATTCCAGTTACATAAATTTTCAAGTTCGCTTACAAGTTATTGGTAACTAAAAGAAGTAAAGAATGGAAATCAGGTGAGCCTAATTTACTTGTAGATACTGCCTTTATGACTTGTGTTTCGCTCCTTTTTCCTTGCCTGTATAGTACATTGGGTTCATCCGGTTCAAATTCTCCGACCACGTCATGCAGGGCGGCCGACCGGCCGTGGGAGGCCCATGTTTAGAAGCCTATCACGAAGAGTTATGGCTGCCCAGCTGAATGAAAGACGCGGTGTACAAGCCAACACGTCGTATAAACTGATAGTAGGCTAAAGATTATGCAGTGTGAAGTGAGCACGGCCCGGACCGGATCCTCGAGGTTTGAGTCCAAACTTGAAAAGAGACCTATCAGACAGAAATAATGTATATGTTTGCCACTGGCTATCCCAGTGCATTCTCGTATCTTATTTAGGACAGGAACTTTTGTTAAACCTTAATCTTTGCCTGCATGGTGTAAGGTCTTGGATGGAAATGTAGTGGCTCACAGGTATAAGTAGCCAAAGAGCCTCCCTCTTGTAACAGATATTCAACAGCTCTCATCTCCAAATCTAGTTTAATCCCCATTATTAACTTCTCATCTCACCATCATGCGGCCTTCAACTCTTTCCACCGCCCTTTTGGCCCTAATGCCTCTCAGTGTCCTCTCCGCAGCCGTACCTGCCAAGGAAGCCTCATCTCGCGAGGTGATCTTTGAAGAGGTTCAGGAAGGCGGCGTGGTTTTCCGAGCCTACGCTCCGGAAAATGTAACCGACGCCCCCGAGCAGGCACCCACGCTTGAGAAAAGAGGCTGTAACACGGGCGCCAACTTCGCCTCCAACGACGCCATCCAGCTGAAGAACAACCTGCAAAACAGTAACCCTAACCAGCTGTCCTCCCTTCCTGCTCGAAGCATCCTTGAATGGTCTCTCGGTAGTGCCAAAATCTGTGTTTTCAACAAGTATTTCTTCGACAATACCCATATCAAGCGATGGGAAGCAGGCTGGGTCACTGGTTATATCAAGGACTCTTGCTGCGGTAGTAACTCTCAGTGGTAAGTCTATTTCATTCACTTGAGCTATCAAGAACCGCCTCCTAACCTATTGGCGTTGTTTACAGCTACGGTGGTGATGGTACTTGCCATGGCGATAGTGGACTGTCGCTTGCAGCAACCTTGATCCACTCGGCCCGCGATTGTCCTAGCTAGATATTCAGCGGGAGATGTCTTTTTCGTTCGAACTAGGAGGATGCAATAGCTTGTTATTATACTAGTTACTTATATACCTGTCTTTATCGACTTATTTTCATGGCTCGCTTTGCTTTACCCATAACTGAATTAGTAGCATTATCCAAGGCCTTGTTCAGTATAACCAGGTGATGAACAAGCCTGGTATGAAACCACGTATTTGAGCATGCCTGCAAAATCAATAGAACAGCATACGGATTCAAATTCGAGTACTGACCTAAGAACGCATAATAGCTCCCATAAAAATTCGCGCCGACCTTCCATTGATCTTATGTTCACATGTACTCCTTTGTTCGTCTCATTATTGTTCATCAGTTCACTCATTGAACGCCCATCCGAAATGCCTCAATGATGTTGTCAGAACGCTAAGCACGAAATTAACCACCCACAATTCTCAGTATAAGAGCCCTTAGAATCGCACTAGAAGCAGCCACCTTCTCAACTCTCAATTCAGTACATCAAGTCCCTTCTTCACCCATTCCTCAGTCACTCCACCGCTACCCAAAACAACCAACATCAGACCGAAGGGATGGAGCCTTCCGATAACACGCGTTGGCCAGAGAATCGCAATAGCCTTGGGCGAGTAGATGACGTTCTCGATGAAATCCTTCGGCTCGATGATGTTTGGGAAGCCGCATGGGAAGAACCCATTGGGGACGAGGATGGAATGGTACTTGTTGACGCTAAGCAGTATGCCGCCTTTCTGAAATGGCAGGCTGAAAGTCTCGAAGGTGAGTCTACTAACGCGCCACTTGAGCCTGAAGGTAAGTCCGCCGATATATCCAGGAAGAAGGAGAACACCAACCCAAACCAGCTTGAGAAGAAAGCAAGCAACGTGCAGTCATCCCGGGATTGTGTTGAGGATCAAGCTCTACCTGTATGTAGCGACTCATCGAGTGATGACGAAGCCCAAGCATGGCGCGACGATTTTGAAAGGAAAATGAACAAAATGGGCATCCGGCGTCAGTTTCGAGATATTCTCAAGCTCCTAGAAATGTCACAGCTCATGGATAATGACATGCGGCTTTTCGAACTGGTCAAAAAGAAGGACGACGAGGAAAGACAGAAGAGCTCCAATACTCGTACAAACTAAAACGCTACACTCTGTGGATAGAAGAGTCTCAGACGATCGGTGTGTATCCCGGCTCTTCCTAGCTTGGGGCTCAAGGATAGTGGACTTTAGAGAATACAGCTGTGCCAAATACTGCTAAGAGCATCGATTAACTGGTTAAACATTTGAAGACTCTAACTTGATCAAGGCTATCAAGCTGCTCGATATGATTGTAGCTTGTTCTCACCACAAAATGGAAGAAGGGATCTGTTCGCAGGTCAAAATCCTACGGGGTGAACAGCCGGGACTGGAGGAGGGATTGGTATGGGGTAAGTTGGGAGGCTTTTTGTGTTTTCCTTTATTTCCTGTTACTTGGATCAAATTGAGAGTGTACAGAATGATATATTAGTACTGTGGTGAAACTTTGCTCAAGTATTTAAATCGCCGTGGTAAGCGTTTCGAAGATACCTGACAGACGACGGGATACTGGAGGTCTAGTAGCTTCTACACTAACGAAGATTGGAACTGCATAGCTAACAAACAGTTAGCTAAGTAGTTGGCCTTACCGATAGTTCTTTTGACCGATCGTATAGATCTTCGTCCCAAAGCCAATCTACAAAGAAATGTCCTGCTTCGGGGGTCTCTGAGACATTGTGATCCTGAGTCTCTCTAGTCCGCACTTTTCATCGCGTCAGCGGGAGATATCAATTAGACCCAAATATCCAACTCAGGATCTGGAATGTTTATTGCAATCAAAATGAGTAGATCACTGTTATCGAGGTACTTAAAGCTTATGGCGTATCAACAAGACTTATCAAGCCAACACACTGAAGAATCCCTTTCAACTTCAACTTTTGGAATCGTACAATCCTCTTGATATGGTATCGTTCTGCAAAGGTAGTGTCATTGTCCTCCCAGGTGTCCCAGAACGCATCGCTGTCATCCTCTCCCTTCAGGAACGCCTGAGTCAACACATGCACAGGTTCAGATCAGCCGATCCGGATGGCTTCGATGTAATTGGCCACTGGACACATCACTTCTGCTGCATGTATAATACATAACAATAGGTTCTTCTGAGACCAACGGGGCATTTCGGAAGACCACGGGAACGAAAGAAGGATAATGCATCTAAGACTTCGGAACAAAATGTAGATAGGCTCATCTGTACGCCCTCTCCACATTGAGTCCCATGTCTGATGCATCACATAGCAGGGAAAAACAGAAGACAGCAGGAGGTAAGGACGCGCGAAAGTGGCTGTGGTACACACACGTAGATTGCACTGTGTCTTACTACGCATCCCTTCTAACTCGCGCTTCTACCATCTAGGTCTGCAGAGTTTCAATTGCAGTAGACTGTGAGGCGTGATTCCTTGCATACGCGGCAGTTTTCATCGTGTGGATGTCGAAAATCATGAAAACAGCAAGTCACGCTCTCATTGGTTGAGTGGCTGGCGATTTATGAGACCTGAATGTTTGAGGCCTGACAGCTGAAAACTCCATTACTCCATTAGGAGCTGCGCATGATGGCGGTCAAGAGGGGTAGTGAGACACGGGGACTTGGCCATTTGAGAAATGAACGAGTTTTGAACACAGAACGTCGGACAGCGACAAGCTCTGCGAGAGAATGCGGTAGAATCTTTCCTGTGTTCTTTTGACTAGTGACTGGCTCCGACTGACAGGATGACAGGTCATAGGAAGGATATAGGCTAGAGATGAAAGTCGAGATCCAGACCATGTCTCATCGTGCCGTGTCTCGGGGCGTGAAGGGCGTAGCTCCGATTTCACACACTACAAAGTAAGACTGTACTCTCTACCAAATCAATTCTCTTCATGGATTCAAGGAGGATGTGTCTTGGGTTGTATCCCTCGTTCTGATCGGTCACAGCCAGAAACTGCCGAGGCGACACACTCGTATCTGCAAGATGCATCTACCGCATGAGACACTCTGCCATCATACCTGGCTATTCCCATGGTATCATTACACTTTCAGCTGAGGCACGATATGCCCGTGCCGCAAAAGCCCGAATATGGTGGGCGACAAGGCCTACATGAGGCCGTCCCGGAGCATATATAAGGATTGGACCGTCCATGTTATCTGACTTCATAAAATATCTTCCATCAAACTCCAAAACCACTTCAAACAAGCTACAGCCGTATACACAGAGACCATGAGTGCGCAAGGTACGTGAAGCATCACACAGATCCTACACTCATAGATACTTACTCCTTCCACTAGGTCAAGTCCGAGACACCAAGCACGGTAGCATTGGTGAGGTTGAAGCCGGAAAAGGCGTTATCACCAGATATGCCGATGGCCGACCGACGCGCTTCACCTTCAAGACAAAGTTCGATCGCCCTCCAAGGGTTCAGATCACGCCAGTCTTTATTGATCCAAAGTCAGCGTTTAAGCAATTCTGGATCTATCACCTTGCTCCATCTGGAGACCAGGCTGTCGACGAGAGTGGTTTTTACCTGGGATGTTGCGGTGAGACGGGAATGAGTATTAACTTTGAGTACCTTGCTACTGCCATCTACACTGTTGGGGACGATTGAGGGGGCAATGAAACCAAAGAAGGATGGGAGGGGATGAGCCTTGGTAGAAGTGGAGGGGTAGTATGAGTCTAATCTTTATTACATATGAGTCAAGCTTGAGTGTGAAAAGGAATGAGAATTTGATAGATACCGCTCGGTTGAACCTTCCGACAGGTTATTAATTTTATGCTACAACACTTACAGGACAAACAGATGAGAGATCTAACCTAATACTAAGCATCAATTGGCAATCAGATTGGCAAGTAATTACTTTTATCATTGATCATCGTGGCCCGTATATACTGTGATCGTAAGGGTATATTGATGCTCCCGACACTCAGGAAGCACAAGAAATCATAACTAGAGCGTAAAAATCAAAAGTATCACGGAAATGTAAGGTAAGCAATATTTGGGATGAAATAAATTCAACTATATATTCAATTGCATTTAGTTGAGTATCCACTAGCTAAAGCATCTCTGCGCCCAGAATCATCATTCCAACTTGATCTTGCAAATGCAACTCGTAACCTCGTTGACAGCTTCTCCATCAGGTTCCTTCTTTACCTCGGCCTCCTTCTCTTCAGGCCCCTCAGCCAATGCAGATCGCTCGGAATTACAGGTTGACTTCTGCAGATGCTCAGGAATTCTAGGCATGTTGAACTGGAAGAAATGAAAATAGTCCCCCAGTGCCTCGCGTTGAAGCAGGGGATCCTGCATGACGGACATGTAAGGCGCCACCTCCATGCCGGGCTTCAAGAAACGGGCTTGTTCAACCCAGCTCTCAGCATCTTCCTCAGCGAGACTGAAGGCGTCAGGAAAAACAGGAGAGGCCAGAATGTCCTCGATAACGACGATGGCCAGGCCGATTCCCCAAAGCTTCTGATCAACCGACCAGCCGTTGGAAGACTCCAGTTCGTAGTCAAAGTCTTTAAGATTTTCGAGGGCTTTCTGAAGGCCTTGGACTTTTTCTTCGTCTGTGAAGGAGTCACGACTGACGTCCCAGAAGATGGGGTAGCACACCCGATATCCGTGCAGGACGTGAATAAAAGTAAGACTGTCAAGATAGTGCTTAGCAGTTGTTTGCTCTACATTTGTGGCGTTAGTGGAGTCCATGATGAGTTTTCGCTTTCCTAAGTGATAGGCTGTTGAGGGATTGAAGGTGATGCGTTAGCTTGTATATGTGTTTATTTGTTGGTTGTCAGGTGGTGGATGATGGAATTGTTGATGGGAGGTGACAACATCCCATTAAATAGTAATCCTGTCGCCTCGAGCAGTTGCGTGATATATCGCGCGTTCATGCTTACTGAAGGACGATGTGCCAATATACTTACTGTTTGCCAGCAAATAAAGCCGCAATGTACAGTATACTATCTTTGTTCACATTTACTCTTCTCTTTGTCCCTATTGCGGAACATTATACACAGATGCTGCAGGCTTTCGGAGAATAATGAACAAGGTCATGTCCGTGTGTTTGGAACAACACCATTATGCCTTTTCTGTATCTTTGTTCCGCTGGGTGTTCGATGTACCATCACCCTGGGCTCTTCATGGACAACGGACCGCCTTATCGTATGAGGCTCACGAGGAGAGATTTTGCGCTAACTGAAGTCCCTATCCTGAGGCAAACTGCACAGAAGAACGCTACTGCCTTGGCTAATTACCCGAGCCCGAGCAGTCCTTTTTTCAACCATTGCGAAACGGTGAGGATTGCGGTCGAGATGGGGAGATCGAAGTTGCGCACGTGTCTTCTTGTTCTCTAATGACACTTTTGCGCCCCTAAAGAACAGTAAGATCGATATTCTTGTAGCTTCGGACAATAATGACAATAATAACAATAATGGCGAAGGCGATGAAGATGTTGAGGTTACTCTTACTCTTACGGCTTCGCGTGACTGCCACATGATCATGGTGATAACATAGAATACACCAATAAAGATATCAACGTTACTGGTAATAATTTAGAAGTCGTCAACGACGGAGTACTTACTCGTATTTGAAATGGCAAGTGACTTCATCAAGAATCGCTCAACTACTCGACTTGCGACAAATTGATGACCACCGAGATAAGATAGAGTTACTCAAGTGTGGAGTGTTAGTATATCGGTAAGTGACGGCATGTTTGCCTAATAGACTTTACACTATACCATACCCGTGCTGTGCTTTAGGTAACCCTTGCCGATTAGCCGTTCAATGACATAGTGCTCGTCATAACCACCATATCCACGTCATTGCTGACTGTTCCCAGCTGAAACATTCTTAAAGACAGTATCCAGAGTTATGTATAAAAACTTCACAGAGATTCTTTATCCCCATTTACTGTTAACCAACACGACACCTCGCAATTAACAAAGCTCCTTTCTGGTAGGATAGAAACCCAGCAAAAGCCACAATGCCCGAGACAAAAGACCAAGGAGTAAGCATTTCTAGTATCTTCTACAATTTGCAGTCGTCTTACATATTCCTTACAGGAAAAGAAGGATCAATCAGCGCCACCACCTCAACCCAAAGAATCGCATGAGCATGAAGAGGTTTGCCTGTTATCCGATGCCTGTGCCTAGAGCATAGCTAATAGTCGCCAGCATCATCACGGTAAAGACTTTGCAAAACGCGCCGGCCACGCAATCACCTTTGGTGCAGGTGCAACGATTGGATCAGACGCTGTAAACGGGATTATAAAAAACCTGTAATAGCGATGACTTTGGCTATGTTGCTCAATATCCGCCCGTTACGATAGTCTGCGTATGTTCAAGCGCCACGAACTTACAGTGACAAGTTAAAAACAGGATAGTAATAATAGAGATAATAACCAAACAATCTACCAACATCGATTGTCGCTGAATAAGTGTGAAATCTGTTGATAAATACCTGTCACCTACGGCGACAGTGGTATCTCATCCACGCTCCTCAAGATCCGGCTTGCCTCCGTCATAGCCTTCTTCTTTTTCGTCCTCCTTCCATTCTCAAATCCTTCCCCCAAACTTATCGCAGCTCGTCTCGGTCTCGCAACACCAACCCCAGAAATCCCGGTCATCTCAACGTCAGCTGCCCACTGCGCAACCTCCTCCTCCTCTGCCTTGATCTCTTGGTCCAACGTCCTTTCACAATGTGACCCAAATGCGAATATGCGCCCGAATGACGTGGGAAACACTTTGTGCAGAAACAGTCGAACTGTTGGTAAGCAGGGCGCTGCGATACTGACGGAGCTCTCTATTCCTGCCCATACCATTAGGTCCATGTAATCCCAGGTTATGTTGTTGGAGTTGCCGTAGAGAACATTGTAGCGCATTTTGAGACAGCTTGCGACAAGGACGACCACTCCGAGGCTGAACATCAACACAATGCCGAGCTTCCGACGGAAGGTTGATTTCGCTATCAGTGTTAGCTCATATTCTTTCAACTTGTGACTTGACATACTTTTCCATATAAGCGGTATTGGAAGTACAAGCACCACAATGTCAAAGACGATATTGGTGATGTTGATTGACCACTGTAACTTGTTCAAGTCCATGCACCAAAAGTCCACATCCTCCCCACCAAATCGATCCCAGTTCCATCGTATCGGCGTGCATTGGAAGATGTTCAGGGACATGAGAATGCCTGTGCTAAGACTCATGATGAGAATGCAAGCCCAACATAGTTGGCAGAATAGCGTGTAGACGTGACACAGACGGATGTAGAAGAGTATTATTGTGACTTTCGTCATTCCAAGAAGGAGCGTGTAGACGGGGCAGTCGATCCAGAACAGCTTGTGGAGTCAGCTTCAAAGGAGCGATAAGTAGACAGTGTATAGTACCTTGAGTGCATGGGATAGATCATCTGCGTTGACCCACCAAATATCCTGCCCAAATGCTGACATCAACGCTGCACTGCATTAGCCAGTTCCTGACCGTACGACTCCGTCCTTACCATGGTGTCCAATGCCAAAGTATACAATGTAAATAACCAAAGAAGTGAACGAAAGCCAATCTTCAGGTGAAATCTTCCTCACAATGAACAACTTTGTGTAGACTCGAATGACTGCGCAAAGGATGCAAAGAATGTGTATCGAAAGGTAAGGCCAGGCATCATTCCTTCGATCGCGACGTGGTCGCTCGCATGTTTCGTCGAGATATCGCAACGAAGCTTGGTCCGTCAGCCGATGATGACCAGGATTCGAATTGGGTTTTACGTACCGAAGACTTGTGGAATGTGGCAATGGCTCTTGAGGCAGGGTATCAAGTCATTCTGAAAGGTAGTCGAGGGACAAAAGCAACTCGGCTCATCGCAGTCCGAGCTGGCCAACGTCCGAAAACATATTTGCTACCAAGATCAGCAAGAGTCACCAGGATGTCAACTGTTCACGAACCGCGCAATCTGGAAGACTCGTGTCGACATTTATCTCATTCGCGCCCGTAAATGCAAGCAAACTAAGCAGCACGGTTAGAACGCCTGGCCTCATCGCAAGAGGCGCATCTCAAACCAGACATGGAGTTGAAGAGAACAGGGAAGTTCAGAGAGACCAGGGCCAGGGAACGAGGACACAAAAAGGGGAGAGAGGCGATGTAGATCGTTTTAGTGAGACAATCGTAGCGCATGTGATGGAACCGATGCTTCGGCAGTGGATTTTTCAGGGTGTCGATCTGGTTAAGCGTTATAGCTAGCCGGTATCCGAGGATGAATAAATGTCTGAGCGCATCCGAAACAGAAAGGCCATTGGAGCTGCGAGTCCGAAAGGGTTCGACTACGTCTTGTTAGCTCAGGAACAGTTCCTCTTGAGTAATTCGTTTCATTAGTTGCGATTGGTCGAGAAAGTTGCACTGCCGATGAGACATGAGTCGTGGCGTGGCTTGGGTTTGCACTTGGATCGTTAGACCTGCGCTAATAGAACGGCTCGAGTCATGATGATGATACTTCACATGGGAAATGCTCCGAAGCGCAAATCATGTGCGTCATTACGGAGAAATGTTATTCAGAAAAAGAATATCAAATCTTGGTTAACTCTGTACTCTAAAAAGCCAATGATCATCGTGTTCACAAGCTATCCGTTCGGATCTAAGTCTGATCGGTTAGAACTACCTACTGCAAAAGGTTCTGCTCAGCTGCCTCCATCATCCACTCTGCTTCCCATTCCTTTATCCCTGCATCTTCCATCTCATCTCGCGCGCCTTTCAAATCATCGGCAATCTCCAAAAGACGTCGAGACTGGCCATTGCTAGCATACTCGTCATCGTAGCGCTTTTGCACTTCCTGTTTGTGGCTCAATGCGTTGGCTAAGGCAGCTTTTTTCTCTTGCACAGAGGCCTGCTGCGTTTCGTACTCGGCCTTCCTTCTTTTGTCAGAGAGTGCCATCTTGGTAAGCATCCCTTCCAGAAGCTCGGCCATGCGTGGGTCCTTGTTTCCGACGTTGTTAGCAGCCTCCAAGTCCTTCACCTCCTTATATAGAGAGCTGAGTTCCTTTACATTCTCTTCGACATCCCCGTGCGAAAACCGTAGTTTCTTTTCAAGTATCTCGAAAGCGTTTAGAGTATCGGTTGTGACGCCAGATTCCCACATACTATGTTGTATTTTTTGGACCTCGCTACATATGGCACTCTTCTTGAGTTGCGCATACTCCTGTAGCAAGCGTTCGCCGCTCAGTTCTCGCAAGCTGTGGATGAGAGGGCGTTCTGTAATCGGCAAAATGTTCCCATCTTCATCCATAAAAGGCATTGCTTCGTCGCAGTAAGGGCGCCAAGCTAAAACGGCATAGCCTACACTTCTAAGATTCCTGCAGGCCTCAAGTGCAAGCTTATCATGGATTGGTCCACCAGACCGAGGACTTTCAACGGCCTTGTCACGGAGAATCAACAAACGATGTGCCACCTCATCAATGACGACGAATTCATAGCTACCCTTGCGGTCTCCGTCTAGATCAATGGACACATCCCACCCGTTGGGGCCCGAAGGGGGTGTCATCCGCAAGGCAAGCACATTACCCTCATCGGCGTATGCAAGTGTCATGAGTTTGATGATGTACTGACTCGAGAGCAGGTCACGGAATGGGTGTCGGTCCATGGTAGGTTTCCTGTAGATGTTGTTGGTGGTGGGGCTGTGATTGAGTATATGATTGAGTGTATGATTGAGTGTTTTGCTGTAGGTTGATGAATCAATCGAGGACAAGTAGATGCCGGGACTCCCTTTATATAGTCAATCTCCGAACAACCAACAGTCTACTCTGCAATGAACAAATAAGTAAATCAAAGGGCAATGTTCAAGAGCTAGTTTGGTGTCAACTGACGACTTAAATGTCCACACATGAACATACCATGATCTCTTTGAGTGATACTTGATCGCATTGTCAATGTGCGTTGAACCCAACGCGAAACTACCCGTCACCAGTGGATGTAAAATAAGCGTTTGCTTTTCCGTGGTACTAAATTAAAATGGCCTAACAATACACTAAATACGCGAAGACCTGCCGAGGTCTTTTTGTCACTTAAGCGAAAAGTCCTTAGTTTTCCCCGCCACGGAATAAACGGCATTTCAATTACTCCGCATCGTCCGAACAAACACCAAATGATATCTACACGTCATTCAGCACCACCATGACTCCGTTCCCTGGGAGCATCCCAGGATTGTTAAAACTGTCCAACGAAATCCTGCTTGCTGTCTTTAAATTTTACAAAAGCACAGAGCAAAAGCATCAGAATGACACCATTTCCAGCTTGAGATTGACCTGCAAGAGGTTATGCTTACTCTACGGCGATTATGCTGTTCGTCACTGCGGCATTTTAGATTTCAGCCATCCACAGAGTGTCAAGCTATTTCGTCAAGTTCTTGATAATCCTCAAATCGCAGAAGGAGTTCGCGAAGTCAATGTGCGGTTGCACTTTTACCATCCATGGATTGCGGCTAGTCTCGACAACTTCACCGCAGCCGTTTTATCTGAATGGGGTCAACGAACTCAAATTTTCGATGCAGTTGACATCAAACCAGGAAAGCAAATCATATTTGAGAGTCTGATGCAACGATTCATCAGCGACGTACATATGCATAATGTTAAGTCTGTAGAGCCATGTACATCAGGAAACACGGCAAACCAGACAAGGTATCCCAACGGTATCCTTGAATTTGCTTATGTTAAGTACAAAGAAAGATACGATTCTCAATTACTCTTCCATGGCGACGGTGCCTTTGCAATTGGGATAGCCGAGATCTTGGCGAGATTGCCGAATATCCGGCATGTCATGCTACATGATGGCGTTCTCAATAACAACTACGATCTCGGCCGCAAATTCGATCCACTCGACGAACAAGACACCTTAGCCCAAGCCGATGCGCTAACCCAAGTCCTTTCTCGGCCAATGTTATGGGAAGAAGCACGTTGGATCCAACCAAACGAATTTATCTGGCCTGGGGTTCCCACGAGATTACTCGTGGATATTCCTTTAGCCCTTGGAGCTGTAGATTCACTGCTCATCGATCAACTCTCCATCCATGTATCAGCTGCGCCAGATTACGCGACAATGCAACTCAGCAGAGATGACAGGGATAAGTTATCAGATACCATCAAACGACTTGATCTTTTGCAATTCAGCTTTCAGCCACGGTGCCGTAGTGGCTGTGGCCCATGGATTAGAAATGAAGAGGATAACGACACTGTCAGGACAGCGACTGAGATGGAGGTTATAAACGAGTACTTGGGTGCAATCCTCAACGCCGGATGTATCACTAATGCTGATATAAATCTGGGTGAGTTTTGGTACAGCCTGGGACTCAAGTCCATACTCGATGCTCCGAGCTCAGTCGGTATTGGGTTCACGTGGCCTTCAGTGTCCGACTTGCATTCCATTCACCTTATCGAGATAACTACCACCACCACAGAACTTGCAGCTTTGGCAGCGGCTCTCGGGGTTGGTTCAGAGGTTTCCTTGTTTTTAGTTCACATCAGAGCTGGTTTGTGGCGAGATGCTCTTCGGACATTGAGAGACGGGCTGCGCGATCCGCGATCAGTTTCTATCAGACACCCGATTGGTGGTGAGATTCAGGACCTCGCGGGTGATCAAGTCGAGTCAATTTTCAGCTCTCGATACACGGAAGATGGCACAAAGGCTGAATGTTATGCTATGGGAAGACTGTTGGAGAATCCACTCGATGCAACTATATAGATACCAGGCAGTTTTCGACATGTATTTTGGCCTAGAGATGAAAGGAATTAGCCGATTCACCAGCGGAGTGAAACTATATCGAGAGTTATCATTTTTGATACAGGCTATCTATGCCCTTCCGGCTGTGCGTTGACCAACACCTACAGTTGCCTCCCCCTTCAGCCGATAAAACGCATCAATTTCCTCTTCATATAGCTTGAGCGCAGCTCTACGCGAGATGGTTCCCTTCTCAGTACGCGGAAGAGGTCGTTTGGGATCTGCCATGATGATGTAGTCTCTCCTCAAATACCCCCTCAACAGCTGGTTCTGATCTGCTTGGTCAATAATATCGCCAAGGCTTTCCCTCAGTCCTTCAGTGGTCCCCAGGTCTCTTGGAACATCGTCTTTCAGTTCCACCATTAAACAAGCGAACTTCTGCCCGTTTCCAATCTGTATGGTCTGTAAGCGTTTCAAACTCATGGTACACAACTTCAGTCTCACATACCATAACACATCCTTTGACACTGGGATGGGCACAGATCATGTTCTCCGTCTCAATGGGAGACAGCTTCTGTGCATCTTCCAAGCAGATGATGTCGTTGCTTCTACCCATGTAGAGCCAGAGGTTGGGCTTTTTAGGGTGTTTGATGAACAAATCCTTGAAATTGAATTCATTCATGTCGGGAAAGGTGTGAAAGATTCCTTGGTGTAAAGCCCAGTGTTCATTCTTGACAGCCCGCTGCTCAAACAGACCCCTCTCGATTTCCGTGTATTCAAAGCCAGCATACGGGTGAAACGAAACCCAGAGGAAATCTTCCTTGTCCACCAGCATATCACCCATGAAGAGGCCTTCAGTTGTTCCAAACAGGTTGTGAACACGTACTACTTCATTCACCTTGGCAGCAAGCTCTGCGCTCACAGGACCTACAAGAGACTTTGTTAGCTGGGTAAATGGCATACTGAATTGAGAACGTACCTCCGCCAGCTCCAATGAATTTGGACGATCTGAACTTCTCCAATACTTCAGGATGCTGGCCCAGCTCGTTGACATATACGGGCATGAAGTGCCAAATATCAATGTTGCCGTGATCTGCAAGTGATGCCAACATATTCATGTCAGGATGCACGCCCACAGGGCCCATGACGCTATGCGTATCGAACAGGAACGTCGCAAAGAGATTCATAAAGATACCGGGGCCCTGTCTCCAAAGTCAGTCACACCATCTCCAGAGTCATGTATTGGTTAAGACATACATGAAGAAGTACGCAAGGGGAATAGAGTCTATCGCCCTTTTCATACAATGTTGCCCAAGGGCGAGCGCCGTTGTCGCCCTCGAACGGCGGCAGAATGCGAGCGGCGTCCATGGTGGCTAGCAACCCGTTGCTGAGATAGATGGGCTTGGGTAGGCCTGTTGTACCAGACGTATGGAGAATGCAGAAGGTGTCACCCATAGCTTCATCGTAGGTCTTGGTGTAAGGATAGTGAGGTGAGCTGGACGCGTCGAGGAGTTCCACGACCTTGGGGATCTCTAGAATACGAAGCTCATGGGTCTGCTGGATCTTTTCGACCAGAGTATACGGCGGGTAGTCGACGGGATGGACCCAAAGGCTACATTCTGTCGCTTTGAGAAGACCCAAAGCAGCTTCAATGCTGTTACCTGGCGACAGAAAGATGACCTAAGCAACATTATGAGTCGTGAACGAAAACCCCGAGAACAATACTCTGGTTGGGTAGTGTTACTTACTTGGTATCCTACTTTAACGCAGGCTAGATTCAGCAGGAAATATCGAATATCATCTTCTCTGATCAGCGCTTTTCTGAGGCTGTACGATACTAAGAAACTTACGTGGCCCGATATAACCAATTGTTTGGAATGATTTACTCTTGCCAACAAGGTCTTCCAACCACCAGGCGGTCTTGTTCACCGCGTTGGCAAACTCGCGAGCTGTAATCTCGGTGAAGCCCTGCGAAATATCTGCAGACTTGGCAATGGAGTAGATGACTCGATCCGGTTCATCTCTGGACATGTCATCCAGGATACGAGGGATGAGCCTCCTGCCGAGATCTCCAGCTGGTGCCATGGTTGTTGAGATTATGGTGGAAGTGTAGCGAAGACTGATGTAATTCTGTCAGTTTCTGAGGATAAGGAGAACCGCCGTGGACAGGCTTTAAACACCAGACAGGAGGAGCTGTTACTCACTGGTCTGTTTATCTTGTTGTCTCCATACCGTCGCGTACCGACGGGAGTGGCCATAGCCAAGGGTGCCGAGTTTACGAGGATAGATGCATTATGCATCTCCTGGTCCGAATACGCGCAAACTTCCGATTGGTGGCTGTTACGCTGCAAAGCAACGCTTCGAATTGTTTCATCGGCTGAAATTGCCGTTGAAAAGGTGCGGAGCACGGCAGTTGTTGGACAGGGATTACTATGTGAGTTTATGGAGTCTCGGACTGAAACAAGCATTTTTTCCCCCATGTTGTCTCCATTCGACGATTCAAGAGCCCCTCTCGCTTATCAATCATGTCGAGACCAGTTGAGGGGCCAGGAATGTAGCATGCAACAAGAATAGTGGTTTCTTTACCTTCTACGAGGATATGTATCTAGTAACCTCTGAAGCTACGGAAACGCTCCAGGTCGACACAGCATCTGTTCCCTTTTGATGCAAAGAGCCATTGCAACATTGTATGAAATCCCACTCTTCCGTATCTCATTTTGTTAGGCTAAGCCATCAACAATACCCGATAGCCATGGAACTGGACTCCATACCCGTCCCTGATCCTATCACTACTGAGATTGATACTCCCACTGAAGATCCCGATACGCCTCCAGATGGCGGTTATGGATGGGTCATCATCTTTGTCTGCTTCGTCCACACATTCTGGATCAATCTCTGGGCTGGATCATGGGGTATTCTACAAGCAGCCCTCCTTCGAACAACCCTCAAAGGCTCATCACTGAGCGCCGTGTCCTTCGTTGGCAGTCTCGGCGTAGCCTTGGGTCCTGCACTCGGAATACCCGCCATCAGAATAGTTCGTGTCATCGGAGCTCGCGCAGGCATGACCATTGGCATTGCCATCTATGGCATCGGCTGCCTAGCGAGCAGTTGGGCCGTTGGAAGCCTCGTGGGCTTGTTCTTCGCTTGTGGAGTGACTTATGGTGTTGGGTCAGCTTTCACCGATACTTTGTACAACACTCTTCCGGTGTTGTGGTTTAAAAGAAGACTTGGATTGGCGAATGGTATCGTCAAGCTTGGTGGCAGTCTTGGAGCGCTCGTTGGAGCTGTTTCAGTTGGCTATCTGACTGAAAGCGTTGGAGTTGCCTGGACGTTTCGGATTTTAGGCATTGCGTCGCTCATCACTGGCATACCCACTGCTTTACTCGTCAAGGATCGTGGTGCTCCCCCAGAATATCCTGTAAAGTTGTCTGTCTTCAAAGATGCATGTTTCTCATGGCATTTCGCAGCTGGCGCAGTTGGAATCTTCCCCATTTATGCGCCTACCTTCTTCCTACCTTACATCAACAACGCTCTCGGGTTCTCAAACTCCACATCCATAGCGACGCTTGCCTGTCTTTTGGCTTGCATGTCAGTGGGCCGAATTCTGACAGGCTATGCGTGCGATAGGGTCGGCTCTATGAACGCCTTGTTATTTACCTCTCTGGTAAATGCCATCTCTCTGTTTGCAGTTTGGCCTTTGTCGTCAAACCTTGGACTTGTTCTGTTGTTTTGTATTCTCAATGGCTTGTCAAATGGAGGGTTTGCAGTGGCGATTCCTACCGCTGTCGGACGTCACTTACCAATCGATGACGCGCCAGGAGCCTTGAGTTTGCTTTTCACGGGATGGGCGCCTGGTATAATGGGAGGGAATGCAATATCCGCGGCTCTTATCCAGGTCACGCATGCAGATGTTGCAGAATCGATTGTGCCTTTTCGGCCTGCTATGTACTATTTTGGTGGGACAGCCTTACTTAGTACTGTTTGCGGTGTTGTAGCTTGTTTACTTTACAGTCGGGATATACGAGTGATTGCGTGAAGGAGGAGGGTTGAGCATTGGGAATTGATCTCTCCAGTTTACGTTGACAGGACATTACTCCTCTCACTATAGGCATTCCTCAATACATAGTTCAGAGGGCGCATATCTTAAAAGTTCCTATTGACTCATATTGATGTCGTTTTTGGGTGATGTTCCTAGCTTGAAACTCAGCTACAGCCTACAACTAAACCCGGGTGTAAGCCATTTCAGTTACATGACAGGTTACATCAATGACAACGTAGAATTCCGACGTAGCTATTCTGCGACATTCTAATGGAAACAATTACGAATCCAAAATACACGGCATGAAGTTGGCCCCGACTCGGCAATCAAGCAATTGGTCAAAGAGTCACTTCGGACTGGTCTATAGTGGAGATGGTTCAAGTATGTAATAACTTGGGAATTGAGATCGGAAACTTCATCGGACAAGCTACTCTCGCGTTATCATCCCATTCGGACTTTACGAGGCATTTTGTAACTGCCGAAACTTAGTTGTTGTCACCAAATACATACCACGAGACTGGAATACCTTTTACTATAAATCCCAAGCCGTACGAGCATCAACTTGCTGGATCAACCACAACTAGTCCTCCAATCCCAAATTATCTTATCTCAACATCACTCAATTCAACTTTTCTTCATCATCCACAATGGCTGCAGCTGTATCCAACGCACACCCTTCCTTACCCCAAGCAAGACCCTCCTCGGCTGGTCAAAGCCACGCTGATATCCTCAAAGTTGTCCGGTCCGATCAGCCCTTCAAATCTGCAGCCATATCCCTCGTCTCTCTTCCCCCAGGGGCCATCTTGGCTAAAATCACCGAGGCAACTCTTGTCCCCCGCGCCACTTGGACTTCGTTCCAGACTGGGCGTGATGAGCACATGGAGTTCAACTCTGACATTGTCTATATCAATCACTCTTGCGATCCTAACCTCGTGGTTGACACTACACGCATGGAGGTTCGCGTGGCGGATGATCGTCATATCACCAAGGGTGACGAGCTGACTTGGTTCTATCCAAGTGCGGAATGGGAAATGGCTCAGTCATTTCCTTGTGAATGTGGAACCGAGAGATGCCTGGTTGCCATTCGGGGATCGCGATACGTTGAGCCGGAGAAGCTGAAAGGGTACTTCTTGAACAAGCATGTACGCGAGCTCATGGAGGAGCAGAATTCTAAGCAGTAACATGCATTAACTTTCAGACTTTGCTTCTGCAACATTGATCTCAATCCAAGATCCTAGCTATATAGTCCAATGACAATGTTGAGTTACTTAAACCTCGATGGCCTGTGTTGTGATCTTCCTACCTGCTTTTGCCAACTTGAACTCAACTTCTCGTTGATAATATCTGTTAACTACTGCCTGTTAAGAGGCCAGAGATTCCCATTGGCTTATTTGACGAAACAACCGACAGCGGGCGCAGTGAAACATATGCGTAAGTCGATGATCCAAAGTCAGATAGTTCTCTCCTCGACTATGCTTGCGTTCATGATCCCTGCCTTGTCTTACGTGGCCTGCATGTTTGATCTCTATAGAATACCCCATCTATTACAGTTTAAAACTTCCGAACCCACTGTTGATGATTTTACGACCCCTGTAACCGGCCTGCATCCGGGATGAGGCATTAAGAAAAAAGCTTCCGGTCGAATATAGACTTCTTAAGTGCAATGGGCTCAGACTCTAGACGAGAACCCAAAGAGCTCACAGCAGAGCTTGAGAGTTATTGGAACGCTTGGCTATCACTTGTTTAGCATCTACCAACGTTTACGGTCGTTCACGTACTTAGATATTACCTGAACAGAGGAAGGGCAATGGTCTCGGCAATTGTAGTTTGGCACTAGTTCATCCCGTCCATGCAAGGAATGGTCTCCCCATGCTTGCCTTCCGGTATAGCCTTATATGATCGACGGGAAACTAACTGTAATAGGCAGTAAGAAGCACTACACCTGCAGATGATCTTGACCCTTGGTCGAGTCTCGATTGGTGCGGCAACGCCTTGTTACTAGTATTCTTGCTGATCACGATACTTGAGCCTCGCGTGATTGCGAATCGGAAGTACCAAAGTCTAATTTGAGTTCATTCACCGCGAGTGAGAAGACCAGGGAGTCTCTACAAACAGTGGAGGTTCGCCCCTTACCGCGACCTCCACTCGGTATTAGTCTGAGAGTTACATCGTCTCAATTTAGGTTCACTATGCATCGGGAGAGGAGAATAGAGAAAAGAGGGATCTTATTGATCGGCGGATCTAGGCACGGACACCAAGAACCTGTTCCATTCCACCAGTCAGAACCGTGTTCTTGTCCTGCTCAGCATGATCCGCAGAATAGGCTCTGTACTTGATACTCGCCAGGGACTGAGCCGTAACCCTAGACCCATCGGCATCCACAAAGGACACGTCGTCCCCGGGCCGAAGGAGGTAGGCGATGGAATATCTATGCCCCTCGTCACTGGCACGACCATCCCTCACAACCCGGTGAACACAGGAATACAACGTCTTGCCCGAGAGGAAACGGAGAGCGTCGCCGACGTTGATCACGGCATCGTTCTCCCGCGGCTCGACCCACTCCCAATTGCCGTTGCTAGGCTCAACAACCTGGAGTCCCCACTCATCGCTAAAGAGAATAGTCAAGGACCCCAGATCGGTATGTTTTTGATGGGTGAGCTTCCCAGGATAGCTCAGCATGGCGAGAATGGTATCGGATGATTTTTCATGGTCGTGATACTGCAGGAACTGGCCAGGAACCCCCAGAGCCTGGGAGTAGCAGTCCAATAGAACGTCGACTACGCGCTCGCAAAGAGCTACGTAGTCGGGAATGAGAGTTCCGGCCTTCTTGAACAGAGCCGGAAGCGTAGAAGCCAGATTAGTTCCCAGGTCGTGCGTTCCAATCTATCTTCAAGTCAGTCATGGATCAAGCGAACCGATGATATGTCTTACAGCAAGATGTTCAAAAGACTGATCAGGGCGCTTAGGGTCGACGGCAGTAAAGGTGCCCTTTTTGACATATCTTCAAGTCTAATCAGCACGTACTGATTCATAATTGCAGTCTGCTTACCCGCGTGTAGGAACGCCCTTGCTGTCAAGTTGCTTGATATCATCAGGCTGACTGAAATATTCTTCCATCGCCTTGAGAACATCTTTCTTCTTCTGGGGTAGACCAGCCGCACCACTATGGTCAAAGTCTAGGTAGAAGAATCCGGCTGTGCGGCTTGCAGCCATGAGCTTCTCAATTTCTTTCGCATCTCGTCTTTCGAGAGCGGAGTAGTTGATTGTCTCGATCGAGGCAATTGGGATGCTGTCAATGGCAGAAGGCATGGCGAACGGTGTTCGAGTTTGAGATATGGAGCAAGTTGATGATATGGTTGTAAATGTGTTACTATACAGTCTTGAATCTTATTGTGCATTCTGGAAGAATAGCTTATATAGACAATTTTACCATAAGGTTCGTTTTGAGTATACGTTACCATAGCCTGTATTCACGAAGCAGCCATCTTTTATCGCCCATTCTCATATCTTCGCCGATCCTATGGCATGAATGTCACATAGCCTTAGCACATGATACTCACCCATGAGTGCGGGAATCGCCGGTGGTTTCAACCTCCGGCATGAGTCAAACTGTACTTTGTGTACTCACCGACTCGTGAAGCAAATCAGAAGTAAAACTGATAGGTGATGGACCAGTTTTTGATAGACTTCTTCTGGTGGATCTCAGTTTAGAATCACTTCGTCTACGGTATGCATGAATAGTCCGGCTGTAACCGACTACGGCAGATACAACTTGAAGAAATCATACGACATTAAACATACATAGATGCAATGAAACATCCGAACAAAGCTAATTTTGGCTATTTTATCCACCGCGATATTCATGCCGTGTCTAGTGATACGCAATGTTCCGTCACAGCATCATGAAGTACGGAAGCTAGGTTCCCGGCCCCGAAGACATTTTCTTGATTCCGGTAGGTCTTGTGATGCCACCGTTACTCCGATGGCTAGTTTGAAACGAAAAGTGATAGTTCTTGACTGTGTTTGAGTCTTACGATGTCGGTGCAACCTTGCGTTAGCGGAGACATTTGCATAGCATTCCGATCGGCAGGTGCAGCAGCGACCTCGGCACGGATAATCACATTGCATTCAAGGAGTTTCTTATAACTAATACGAGCTGGGATATATCGACCTGGCTTGTATTCTCCCTCACTCGCATTCGCACCTGCGTGCTTCATCCTCAGAACAATGTTTACCCATTCTCTGTTACTTTCACCATGGACGCCCTTGGCACTTCTTATATGTGTACTGATGTACTACATCATTCCCTATTTCTATACCTACAGACACCTGCGAAGGATTCCTGGCCCATTGCTAGCCCGCTTCTCAAACCTTTGGCTCCTGTATATCTGCCGCCAGTCTAAGCGTTCATACACTGTCTATGACCTGCACCAAAGACTCGGTCCTATCGTAAGAATCCAGCCAAACCACGTCAGTATCGTTGACGAGAGGGCCATCAACCTGGTCTATGGCCATGGGAACGGGTTGGAAAAGTCATAAGTTGCAGTTGCATGTTTTCCCTACGTCGCTCTATGCTCATTTCACCTAAGATCATGGTATGATTCATCAATTTCCCTCACCCGAAGCATCTTCACGGCTAGGAATCGCGCCCAACATGCTCGCAAGAGAAGATATATCGCTCATAGCTTCGCCCCCAAGTCGTCTCGTGCGGCCGAAGGACCGATCGCCGACAAAGTGGCGCTTCTGGTCCGTAAATGGGACGGGATAATTGACCAAGGGCCGCAGTTTGATGGGTTCACACAACTCGAGTGCAGACGATGGTTCACGTAAGTCCATTTTCGACTGTTTGACTGAGATGGACTAACCTTAAAAATAGATACTTGTCGTTTGACATCACTGGTGATCTTCTCTTCAGCGAGCCATTCGGAATGCTTGAGAATGGCTCTGATCTGGTCAGGATAGACAACAAGCCCGGGTCCTACGTGTCCATGATGAATAGTCTCGCGCAGAGAAGTGCCGCCGTCGCTACTCTTGGCGTTTTGCCCTGGCTGAAGCCGCATGCACATCATCTGCCCGATCCCTTCTTCCATAAGGGAATGGACGGGCTACAGAACCTACTCGGCGTTACTTCCGCTCACGTCAAGGAACGCATGGCCGCAGCGCAAGACAATCATGACGATTGGCTCTCCCTTCTTCTCCGAGCGCGTGATGAACACGGAGAGTTGCTCAAATTTGAAGAGATTGCTTCAGAGTCCTTGACCTTGTTCATGGCGGCCATTGAGACCGTTAGCAACACCCTCTCTGCTATGATGTACTACCTCGCCACGTCGCCCTCTTCACTGCAAAAGCTGCAAGCTGAGGTTGACTCTATCGATGTTTCTGGAACAGTCACGCCGTTTGCAGATGTCCGTGCTCTTCCATATCTAGACG
This sequence comes from Fusarium sp. NRRL 53293, assembly GCA_013759125.1. Classification (NCBI taxonomy): domain Eukaryota; kingdom Fungi; phylum Ascomycota; class Sordariomycetes; order Hypocreales; family Nectriaceae; genus Fusarium; species Fusarium sp. NRRL 53293. Next base: position 431 of record JABSTN010000311.1, on the reverse strand, counting down.
CTGTGCTTAACGAGACAATGCGTCTGCACAGCGTCCTTGGAATTGGCCTTCCTCGGGAAGTGCTTCCTGGATCCAAGGGAGTTCATTTAGATTCCTTCTACTTTCCTCCCGGCACGGTTCTAAGCGTTCCAATCTATGCCATTCACCGGTCCAAAGACATTTGGGGCCAGGATGCCAATGAGTTTCGGCCTGAGAGATGGGAGAAACTGTCGGACCGTCAAAGAACATCTTTTATCCCATTTGGCCACGGTCCCGCAGCATGCGTTGGGCGTAATACCGCAGAGGTTGAGATGAAAATTATAGCAGCAACGCTGATAAAAAGATATTCTTTCTGTATGGTTGATTCGAAAGTTGAGTCCACTGAGGGAACAACACGAAAACTTATTAAAGTTAATATTGGAATTAGAAAGCGATACTAGAGATATTTATAT